>WFAB01002006.1:0-65869 GCA_018977245.1 Lethenteron camtschaticum
AGAGGGGAGGGAGAGGAGAGGGAGGGAGGGGGAGAGAGGGAGGAGAGAGGGAGAGGGGAGGGGAGAGAGGGGGAGAGAGAGGAGAGGGGAGGGGAGAGGAGGGGGAGGGAGGAGAGGGGAGAGGGGGAGAGGGGAGAGGGGGAGAGGGGAGAGGGGGAGAGGAGGAGAGGGGAGAGGGGGAGGGAGAGAGGGGAGAGGAGGAGAGGGGGAGAGGGNGGAGAGGAGGAGAGGGAGGGAGGGGGAGAGGGGGGAGAGGGGGGAGAGGAGGAGAGGGGGAGAGGGAGGAGGGNGGAGAGAGGGAGGAGAGGGGGAGAGGGAGGAGAGGGGGAGAGGGGGGAGAGGGGGAGANGGGGAGAGGGGGAGAGGGGANGGAGGGGGAGAGGGAGGGAGGGAGGAGAGGGGGAGAGGGGGGAGAGGGAGGANGAGGGGGAGAGGGGGAGAGGGGGGAGAGGGAGGAGAGGGAGGAGAGGGGAGAGGGGGGAGAGAGGGAGGGGAGAGGGGGAGAGGGGGAGAGGAGGAGAGGGAGAGAGGGAGGAGGGGAGGGAGAGGGAGAGGAGAGGGGAGGAGGGAGGAGAGGGGAGAGGGGGGAGAGGGAGGAGAGGGAGGAGAGGGAGGAGGGAGAGGGGGAGGGAGGAGGGGGANGAGAGGGGGAGAGGGGGAGAGGAGGGANAGGGAGGGAGGGGAGAGGGGGAGAGGGGGAGAGGGGGGAGAGGGGGAGAGGGGGAGAGGGAGGGAGGGGAGAGGGGGAGAGGGGGGAGAGGGGGGAGAGGGGGGAGGGGGAGGGGGAGAGGGAGGAGAGGGGAGAGGAGGAGAGGGGAGGGGGANGAGGGGGAGGGAGGGAGGGGGAGAGGGGGGAGAGGGAGGAGAGGGGGAGAGGGGGAGAGGGAGGAGGGGGGAGAGGGAGAGGGGGGGGGAGGGGGGAGGGGGGAGAGGGGGAGAGGGGGAGAGGGGAGGAGAGGGGGAGANGGGGGANGGGGAGGGGGGAGAGGGGGAGAGGGGAGGAGGGAGAGGAGAGGGAGGAGAGGGAGGAGAGGGGGGAGGGGGGAGAGGGGGAGGGAGGAGAGGGGAGAGGGAGGAGAGAGGGGGAGAGGGAGGAGAGGGGGAGAGGGGGAGAGGGGGGGAGAGGGAGGAGAGGGAGGAGAGGAGGGAGGGGAGAGGGAGGAGAGGGGGGAGAGGGAGGAGAGGGAGGAGAGGGAGGAGAGGGAGGANGAGGGAGGGTGAGAGGGAAGAGGTGNGAGGGAGGAGGAGGGANTNAGAGTGAGAGAGAGGGGGGAGGAGAGAGGGAAAGGGTAAAAGGATGAGAGCGTGACATTTTTGTGAAATATTTAATTTTAAAGGGGGGGATTTACATAAAGCAAAGCATTGAAAAAACTAAAAAACGAAATGATGAACGAAGCAAAGTGCCGACTACACCGAGCATCTTCTTGTTTCCACTGCATCGTAAAATCAAAATTAACCCGTAAAACAAAGTTTTTCACTCTAAATCCTTTATATGCGTGGCGGCTAGAGTCCTCTCGTCCTCTGGCTTGAGATGGCTGCCACCTATGGGTCAGATGATTGCTTGGCAGCATTAAGCAATTGGTATTTACATATAATTTGTTGTTCCTAAAAGTGTAAAATTTTGGAAAAATTTCACGAACATTATTGTCTCGCACAACGAGTCTGTGTGCAAAATGTCAGCTCGATTGGATCACGGCAAGTGGGTTGAAAAACGACCGAAAGATTTGCACGGTCGTAAGCGCAAGCAAAGCAAGTGAACTTAATATAAAGGATTTAAAAAAGAGGAAGGGATGAGAGGGAGCAGGGGAGGAAGTGGGTGGACGAGGGAGAGAATTAACGAGCAGAAGGCAGCGACGCTGGGAGAGGTGGGGGGGATGATGACAATGATGGAGGAGATGTGGGTGGGGGGAGAAAGAGATATGATCCAAGGACATGCATTGTGTGGTGGGGTTGAGGGTGGGTGAGGGGGTCTGTGGGGGCGGCGTTTCAGAGACATTTGCAGAAGAAGGATGGGGAAGGCCGGGGCATATTTTTTCTTTCATTCGCAAGTTTCATTCGCGAGTTTCATTCGCGAGTTTCGTTCGCAAGCTTCATTAGCAAGTTTCAAAGGAAAGTTTCNTCCGAGTTTGTTCGCGAGTTTCATTCGCGAGTTTCATTCGCGAGTTTCATTCGCGAGTTTCATTCGCGAGTTTCATTCGCGAGTTTCATTCGCGAGTTTCATTCGAGAGTTTCATTCGCGAGTTTCATCTGGTGAGTTTCAGGTGGTGTGGGGGGGGGTGGTGGGTGTGTGGGGGTGGTGGTGTGTGTGGGGTGGGTGTGTGTGGGGGGTGGTGTGTGTGGGGGTGGGTNGTGTGTGGGGGTGGGTGGTGTGTGTGGGGGTGGGTGGTGTGTGGGGGGTGGGTGGTGTGTGTGGGGGGTGGGTGTGTGGGGGTGGGTGGTGTGTGTNGGGGTGGGTGGTGTGTGTGGGGGTGGGTGGTGTGTGTGGGTGGGTGGTGTGTGTGGGGGGTGTGTGGTGTGGGGGTGGTGGTGGCGATGAGGATATCTGTCTCTACTTATATGTCTGTCTATATGTCTCTGGTTCTGTGTTTTATCTCTCTCAAATTTAGCATTCTCAGGAAGAACGTAATCAACCAGGTAGGGTGTTGACTGTTATGTTATCCGACTCTCTGTTGTATTACATTATATTTCTAAGTATCTTCTTGGTTTTTTCGGTAAAGTCACGTAGAAGGGAAGTAATAAAAAATAAAAATAAAACATAACAAAATAAAAGTTGTTATGTTTTATTTTTATTTTTTTATTATTCCTTCTACGTGACTTTACCGAAAAAAGCAAGAAGATGAATCCCTGCAGTCACGAAAGCTTTAATCGAAATTTCTAAGTATACTAGATTTGTGTTTCTATTTAATTCATACCTGATGATGATTGCTTGTGTTGCAATCGAAACGTCGTATGCTAGCATTTAATGTATTATTTTCTCTTTACACGTGACTTTACCGAAAGAACCAAAGAGTTGAACGGGAGTTAGAGACACACCGAGTGAGCTGTGAGCTAGCAACACTCGCCCCATCAGTCTGTTTCAGGCTACGCTGGGAGGATCTTTTTGTCTTTGTGTGTGGGGAGCGGTGGTGCAGAACAATCAGCACGCTGCGTTCACAACCCCTGAGACGCGAGTTAAATTCCGGCACCACGGGCCAACGAAAAACACAGCCCCGTCTTGAGAATGAGGAATATTCCACCAACAGGAACCAGCCGTTCTAGATTTGAAGCTTTCGTGACTGCAAGGATTCACATTCTTAGGTTTTTTCGGTAAAGTCACGTAGGTAAACATTCACAATATTCATAGTCTCAAACCGCACCTTACCATAATAATAAGTATAACCGGTAAAAACAAGTTTTTCATTCTAAATCCTTTATATGCGTGGCGGCTAGAGTCCTCTCGTCCTCTGGCTTGAGATGGCTGCCACCTATGGGTCAGATGATTGTCTGCAGTATTAAACAATTGGTAATTAATATAATATTTTTGTCCTATAAAGTGTAAAATTTTGGAAAATTTTTTCACGAACATTAATTGTCACGCACAACGAGTCTGTGTGGAAAATGTCAACTCGATTGGATCATATGAAGTGGGTTAAAAAACGACCGAAAGATTTACACGGTCGTATTCAAGCAAGTAAGTGAACTTAATATAAAGGATTTAAAAAGTGTGCCATTCCTGCCCCCCCTTCAACCATTATATAAACGGAGTGGTAGCTCCTGCAATCTCTCATTCACTTGATGCAGCTGTCGTGGCTGTGACGGTTCCACCTGAAGACGGAAGCTTGTGTTGCCTCCGAACGTCGTGATTTTTATTTTATTTCACTTTTATTAATTTTAATGTTTTACCTACGTGACTTTACCGAAAAAACCTAAGAACACGAACCAGCCGCCCAAAGCTAAACCCTGACCTGCAGCTCGCCACTGTTTCGCTTTGCCGTCACGCGTTCGGTTCCGGGTAGCCGGGTACGGATAGGGTACGGGTATCGGGTACCCGATTGCGACCTCTGGGATGAAGCCATGTTGCAGGCGCGGGTGGGTTGATTCTAGGAACTTGAATTGTGAGAAGAGACAAGACGTTGGGAAATGAGTAACAAACGGTGACTCACCAGTGACTCACGGCCTACCCGTACCCGTACCCGGCCGTACCCGTACCCTACCCAGCCGGGTACGGGTAGGGTACGGGTATGGGTACCGGTTGCGACCTCTGGGATGAAGCCATGTTGCAGGCGCGGGTGGGTTGATTCTAGGAACTTGAATTGTGAGAAGAGACAAGACGTTGGGAAATGAGTGACAAACGGTGACTCACCATTGACTCACGGCCTACCCGTACCCGCACCAGGCCTACCCGTAGCGGGTATCGGGTAGGGTACGGGTATCGGTACCGGTTGCGACCTCTGGAGGGGTGACCGGGTCCATCGGCAACGTCAGCGATTTGCGAGAACGGCAAAGACACAGAGACGACTCAAGGGCAGCGTCGAAGTTGGAATCAACAAAGACAAAGACCTCCCGTATAGCCTCAGGGGCAGTCCATAAATGACGTCACGCGATTTTGGACGATTTTTTGACCCCCCCCCCTCTTCACNAAAAATCAACCCCCCCCCTCAAATATGACGTCACAAAACTCTGCCCCCCTTAAAAAAAACATTTCTATTTTGAAAATTAAACATGCTTCAAATCGCTTTAAACTATTGTCATTGTAGTGCGTGTTTGATGTGGCGCTGCACTCTGATGTTGTAGGAGAAAACATTTATCAAAAAGTTTATTCAATTAAGTAGAAGGTTTTGATTTTAAGCTTTCGTGGCTGC
The DNA here is from genome assembly GCA_018977245.1 of Lethenteron camtschaticum. Classification (NCBI taxonomy): domain Eukaryota; kingdom Metazoa; phylum Chordata; class Hyperoartia; order Petromyzontiformes; family Petromyzontidae; genus Lethenteron; species Lethenteron camtschaticum. The sequence continues at coordinate 4,842 of WFAB01002006.1, forward strand.
AGGGATTCATCTTCTTGGTTCTTTCGGTAAAGTCACGTAGAAGGGAAATAATAAAATAATAAAAATAAAACATAATAAAATAATTCTCACGACGTTTCGGCCACAACACAAGCAATCATCATCAGGTGTGAAATCCACAGTCTTGTGGCTGTTGTTTGACTTGCATCCCACTGGGATTTTTGCACACAGCGTTGGTGTACGGTGAGTTTTTGTGGATTATTTTGCTGTTTTTTCCTGGATTTTCTGTTTGCACTTAGTCACATAGTCACTTTAAGATGTTTTTTGTTCATGTTTTAGTTTTTTGTTTGTTGCGGTTGCACCCGATTCAAGAGCGAATGGCTCACAGGGCTAAACCAAATACATGAAACTGAGTCACCCCAAGGCCATCAGCCTGAAATCTTGACACAGACAGGGAGGGGAGGGGGGCTCAGACACCGCTTGGCTCCGTGAGGATTAATTAAGACAATTGGTGACTTCTGCCCTGCCTACTCCCGCCTGCCCAGAAGACAACGCGAATCGTGTAGAGTTCAACACGTGGCAGGCAGGTGGTGACCTCCTCTTCTTCTTCGCGAATGTCTACGCACACAAACACAAGACAAAGACAAATGTCCCCCGTATAGCCTGAACTGTTGGGGCAAGTGCTGTTAACGAACACTTTCACTCACTTTCCANCCCCCCCCCCCATCCATCATCTCTCTCCACATAGAGGGGGGTAGAGAGAGAGGGGGGTAAAGAGAGGGGTAGAGAGAGGGGGGTAGAAGAGGGGGGGGGTAGAGAGAGAGAGGGGGGTAGAGCGAGGGGTAGAGAGAGAGGGGTTAGAGAGAGGGGGTAGAAAGAGGGGGGTAGAGAGAAAGGGGGGGGGTAGAGAGAGGGGGGGTAGAGAGAGGGGGGGTAGAGAGAGGGGGGTAGAGGGGTAGAGAGAGGAGGGGTAGAGAGAGAGGGGGGGTAGAGAGGGGGGGGGTAGAAAGAGGGGGGTAGAGAGGGGGGGTAGAGAGAGGGGTAGAGAGAGAGGGGGTAGAGAGAGANGGGTAGAGAGAGAGGGGTAGAGCGAGGGGTAGAGAAAGAGGAGGGGTAGAGAGAGAGGGGGGGTAGAGAGAGANGGGGGGTAGAGAGGGGGGGTAGAGAGAGAGGGGGTAGAGAGAGGGTAGAGAGAGAGGGGAGAGAGGGGGGTAGAGAGAGAGAGGGGTAGAGAGAGGGGGGGTAGAGAGAGANGGGGGGGTAGAGAGGGGGTAGAGAGAAANGGGGTAGAGAGAGAGGGGGTAGAGAGGGGGTAGAGAGAGGGGCGGGGTAGAGAGAGAGGGGTAGAGCGAGAGGGGTAGAGAGAGAGGGGTAGAGAGAGAGGGGTAGAGAAAGAGGGGTAGAGCGAGGGGTATAGAGAAAGGGGGTATAGAGAGAGAGGGTAGAGAGAGAGGGGGTAGAGAGAGAGAGGGGTAGAGCGAGAGGGGTAGAGAGAGGGGGTAGAGAGAGAGGGGGGGGGGTAGAGAGAGGGGGTAGAGAGAGAGGGGGTAGAGAGAGAGAGGGTAGAGAGACGGGGGGGGGTAGAGAGAGGGGGGTAGAGAGAGAGGGGGTTAGAGAGAGGGGGTGAGAGAGAGGGGGGTAGAGAGAGAGGGGGTAGAGAGAGAGGGGGGGAGAGAGAGAGGGGGTAGAGAGAGGGGGGTAGAGAGAGAGGGGTAGAGAGAGAGGGGGTAGAGAGAGANGGGGGGTAGAGAGAGAGGGTAGAGAGAGAGAGGGGGTAGAGAGAGAGGGTAGAGAGAGAGAGGGGTAGAGAGACAGGGGGGGTAGAGAGAGGGGGGTAGAGAGATAGGGGTTAGAGAGAGAGGGGGTAGAGAGAGAGAGGGGGTAGAGAGAGAGGAGGTGGAGAAAGAGGGGGGGGGGGTGAAATATTTCGTGAAATCTTTCATTTAAAAAAGGGGGGCACATAAAGCAAAGCATTGAAAAAACAAAAAAAAACTAACTGATGAACGAACCAAAGTGCCGACTACACCGAGCATCTCCTTGTTTCCTCTGCATCGTAACGAAAAGAAAAAAAAGACCGTCTAGAGGAAGACCCGGCGAATGAAACCAGCGATCAAAAACCTCACTCTCTCTCCCTCGTGGTCGGATTTAAGATGATTTCGACTCACTCGAGGAGGAGGAGGCTGACGTGAATGCTCGCTGTCTCAGCCCGGTCGCTCCTACGAAACCATTCGCCAACGCTCCTTGCCCCCCACTTACCTTGGTGGGGGCTCCGCTACGCAAAACGCACGTGGACAATTAACTGCTGGCTTCAGCGCCGATTGGCGTCACGCCGCATGCCCGTACCTTCATTAGCCGGGTGGCTAAAGCACAGCAAGTTGGCACAGTANGGGGCACAGGTGGTGCATCAGCCAGTCATCTCGGTCATCTCGATCAGTCGACCCGTGGCACCTGCTGGGTCTACCCCGTGACCTCCTCCTGCCAGCGGGCGTTCGACACTTCACGTGGTAGCCTCAAGGTGCACATGCCTGGCACAAGCGTCGTGGTGACGTCACCGCCACTTAGTGGTTGTTGTTGTTGTGTGTCTGTGTGTGTGTGTAACTAATTCGCAAGAGCGTGCGACCGAGATATATATAAAAATGTATTTTGGATCAAATTAAAATGTACGCACATCCAACTGCCTAATTAGGCGCACGAGCAATGCCACTTTTGGAGTGGTGACACGCGGATTTGACTCGTAATTGGCTGCGCGCTTCTCAGCGTCTAATCGGCATCCCTGGGACGTGGATTGTCCGACACCACCACCGTCATCACCACATCTACCATCATCACCACCACCAGCACCACCACCAACCTTACCATCATCATCGTCAGCAGCACCACCACCACCACATTCACTATAATCACTCCCACCACCACCAACCCTACCATCATCATCATCACCACCACCACCAGCACCACCGCCAACTGTACCATCATCATCATCAGCAGCAGCACCACCGTCATCACCACATCTACCATCATCACCACCACCACCATCAGCACCAGCACCACCAACCTTACCATCATCATCGTCACCACCACCGCATCGCACATCTACCATCATCACCACCACCACCACAGCACCAGCACCACCAACTCTACCAACCCNACCATTATCATAAGCAACACCGTCATCACCACATCCACCAGCATCACTCCACCACCACAAGCATCACCAACCATCATCATCGTCAGCACCACCACCACCCCACCAACCCTACCATCATCATCAGCACCACCACCACCACCACCACATACCATCATCATACCACCACCACCAGCACCACTACCCTACCATCATCAGCACCACCACCACATCCACCATCATCACTCCATCATACCACCACCACCACCAACCCTACCATCATCATCATCACCACCACCACCACCGCCACCACCACCACCACCATTACTCCCACCACCACTAGCACCACCATCCCTACCATCATCATCATCAGCACAACCGCCACCACCACATCCACCAAATCACTCCCACCCACCACCAGCACCACCAACCCCACCATCATCATCANCACACCACCATCACCACATCACCAACATCGACCACCACCAGCACCACCAACCCCACCATCATCATCATCAGCACCACCGCCACTACCGCCACCACCACCACCACTACCAGCATCATCAATACCACCATTGCTGACATATGTCTGGTTTCGACTTCACAACGTGGCCTAGATGATGACATCACAACCGGCGTAAGCAACGATATGGTCACGTGTGTGTGTGGTTCAATATGCGGGAGTGGTGGCGCAGTGGTTAGCGCACCGCGCTGCCCGACTTTGATTCACCGCTGGCAACAAATATCAGCGGCGGATCTTCGAACCGGCCCCGGCCCTCCACTAGGTAATCTCAGCCTTAAATTATTTCAGCCACGGGAGGGGGGGGGGGTTGATTCCTTACCCGTACCCGGCCGGGTACCCGTACCCTACCCGTACCCGGCCGAGTACGGGTAGGGTACGGGTATCGGGTACCTGATTGCGACCTCTGGGATGAAGCCATGTTGCAGGCGCGGGTGGGTTGATTCTAGGAACTTGAATTGTGAGAAGAGACAAGACGTTGGGAAATGAGTGACAAACAGTTACTCACCAGTGACTCACGGCCTACCCGTACCCGGCCGCACCAGGGTCGCAAACGGGTACCCGTACCCGACCCGGCCGGGTATCGGGTAGGGTACGGGTATCGGGTACCCGGTTGCGACCTCTGGCTTGACACCAACAGCCAGAATCATCAGACTCCTCACTTAGACCGGATTCATCCAAGAAAGACGCTCAAGTCTTCATATTCATAGGTTTTTTCGGTAAAGTCACGAGAAAAAATTAAAATTAATAAAAGTAAAATNAAAATAAAATNAAAATCACGACGTTTCGGAGGCAACACAAGCTTCCGTCTTCAGGCGGAACCGTCACAGCACGATAGCTGTATCAAGTAAACCAGTATATTTACAAGTTATTCTTTGGTTCTTTCGGTAAAGTCACGTATAAAGATAAATAATAAATTAAATAAAGCATACTATTTCGATTGCAACACAAGCAATATCATCAGGTATAATTTATTATTTTATCTTTAGACTTGACTTTACCGAAAGAACCAAAGAATAATTCCTGCAGTCACGAAAGCTCCAAAATTAAGATTATATATACAAGGTCGGGTCACTTGGAATTTCTCTGTACTTGATACAGCAATCGTGCTGTGACGGTTCCACCTGAAGACGGAGCTTGTGTTGCCTCCGAAACGTCGTGATTTTATTTTATTTTTATTTATTTTAATTTTATTTTTATTTTACTTTTATTAATTTTAATTTTANTTTTTTTACCTACGTGACTTTACTGAAAACCTAACAATATGAATCCTTGCAGTCACGCAAGCTTCAAATCTAGAACTCTCGTCTGTTTGAGGACATACGGTGGAGGGGAGAGCGTTACGTTGAGGGGAGTGGGGTGGACCTTTACATTTGTCTTCGCTGTTGAGTATGCTCGGGTCAACTTTTAACGAGCTCATTAATTACTGTTTTTAATTACCCTTCTTCCGCCGTCGCATTTGGCGCGTGTCGGTGGCAGGCCGGTGGGTGGTGGGTGAGTGGGTGGGTGGGTGAGTGAGTGGGTGTTGTGTNGGTGGTTGGGGGGAGTGAGTGGGTGAGTGGGTGGGTGAGTGGTGGGTGGGTGGGTGGGTGANTGGGTGGGTGGGTGAGTGGGTGAGTGGTGGGGGGGTGAGTGGGTGGGTGGGTGNGACTGGGGGGTGGGGAGTGGGTGGGTGGGTNGGGGGTGGGTGAGTGGGTGGGTGGGGGGTTGGTGGGGTGGGTGGGGGTGGGTGGGTGGGTGAGTGGTGGGTGAGTGGGAGTGGGTGAGTGGGTGGGTGGGTNGGTGGTGGGTGGGTGGGTGGTNGGTGAGGGGGTGGGTGGTGGGGAGGTGNTGAGGTGGGGTGGTGAGTNGGTGAGTGGGTGGGTAGGTGAAGGAGGGGGTGGGGGAGTGAAACGTGGGTGGGTGGGTGAGTGGGTGAGTGGGTGAGTGAGTGGTNGGTGATGAGTGAGTGAGTGAGTGGGTGGTGGATGGGTGAGTGGGTGGGTGAGTGAGTGGGTGGGTGAGTCGGTGAGTGAGTGGGTGGGGGGTGAGTGGGGCGTCCTGCTTAGCGCGTGTGATCAATGCGCGTTGGAGGTNGAGTTCCCAGCGAAGGGCTCACTTAACCGCCTGGCTTCTCCGGCACGGCAATTACACTTCAGACGCTGCAGCAGCAGCAAGTGACAGCCTATGGCCAAGATGTTCCCCAATAAGCCATGAAATTAACAGCACCCCCCTCCCCTTCCTCCTTCTCCCTCCGCCATCACCGCCAGCCCATCACCATCANCCACCACCACCANCACCACCACCANCCANACCACCACCANCCACCATCACNACCACCACCACCACCACCACCACCACCACCACCACCATCCCACCATCACCACCACCACCACCACCACCANCCACCACCACCACCACCACCACCANCCACCCCCACCACCCCCCCCCAATCACCACCACCACCACCACCACCANCCACCACCACCACCACCACCACCACCACCACCANCCACCACCACCACCACCACCACCACCACCANCCACCACCANCCACCACCACCACCCACCACCANCACCCACCACCACCACCACCACCACCACCACCACCCACCACCACCACCACCACCCACCACCCACCACCATCACCCACCACCACACCACCANCCANCACCACCACCACCACCACCCACCACCACCANCCACCACCACACCACCACCACCACCACCACCANCCCACCCACCACCACCACCACCACCACCACCACCACCACCATCACCACCACCACCACCACCCACCACCACCACCACCACCACCACCACCACCACCANCCACCACCCACCACCATCACCACCCCACCACCANCACCACCACCACCANCCACCACCANCACCACCACCACCCACCACCCACCACCACCACCANCCACCACCACCACCCACCACCACCACCCTCCTCCTCCACCTCCTCCTCCCGCCCTCTGTGGCGAGGAAGATGATGAAGGACCATCCACGTGCCACATGTGGCTCGAGTCGTCCTCGCTCCCTCGTTGTGTCGACCTAGTCGCCCGCGCCTCGGCCTGTCCGCGATGATTGTCACTGCCACTCACTCCCTCCCGCTCGCTCCACTCCCTCCCGCTCGTCTCCGCACTGGAAAGGAATAAACTCCTTAAAGAAAGTAAAAAAAACACAACGGTTTCATTAACAACTTTGTTTAACTCACGGTCGAGAAGTACGTCAATGATGCGCCACCTGCTCCCAGGGCGAGGCGATGAGAGGGTTTAGGGATCGCGACGTTTTTTACCTACGCAAGTATATATAATAATAAAGCGTCCATTCAAAATGTAAATTGATGTAAAGTCGTGACTGCAGGGATTCATCTTTGGTTCTTTCGGTAAAGTACGTAGAATGGAAATAATAAAATAATAAAAATAAAACAAATAATTCTCAGACGTTTCGGCCACACAAACTGATTCTTCACCTAAGCTGCTTGCGTTGTGGCCGAAACGTTGAGAATTATTTTTAAAATTATTTCCATTCTATGATTACCGAAAGAATCAAGAAGATGAAATTGTTAAAATGTTTAATAGATTGGCAGAACAAATTGGTTGGACAAAGGAAGTGGAAAAATGACAAGATTTGACCACGACAAACAGAAGAAAAGTTAAAAAAAGCGTTGAATAAAAACCGTTGAATAAAAACCGTTGAATAAAAAATAAAAACCGTTGAATGAAAACGTTTAATAAAAACCGTTGNAAAAAAAACGTTNAAAAAAAACCGTTGAAGAATAAAAACCGCTAAAAATAAAAAAAACCGTTGAGAAATAAAACCGTTGAATTAAAACCGTTGAAAAAAACTTGAAAAAACGTTGAAAAAAACCGTTGAAGAATAAAAACCTGTTCAATAAAAACCGTTGAGAAATAAAACTGGTGAAGAATAAAAACCGCTGAAAATGAAAACCGTTGAATTNAAACCGTTGAATAAAACCGTTGAATTAAAACCATTGAATACATTTTTTTAATAAAAACCGCTGAAAAAAAACCGTTGAATAAAAAGCGGAAAAAAGAGCAAAATAACCACCGCCTGCGTACCCCCCTCCGTTCCCTTATCGCGGAGCGCTCGAGGAGCGGTGGCGCAGCAATTGACGCCACTGAACCCCCCCCACCCGACCCTCTCCATTACGGCCGTGATGTCTCCTTCGTCGCAGTCGCAAGCGACTGGGGAGTTTTTTTTTTTTGGGATTTTGTGTTCCATGTATCCTCATCCTACCGCCGTGGTTTGTGATGTGTGGGTGATGCGGTTTAGGGGGTGGATCAAAGCCCAGGGATATTTTGCGTTCGGTCTTTCACAATGTGGTGTGTCTGTGTGTGTCTGTGTGTGTGGGAGCGGTGGTGTAGCAGTTAGCGCGCTGCGCTACGAACCCGACGACCCGAGTTCGATTCCCGCTCACGGCCAACACAGGTGACGATTATCTGAACCGGTTCTGGGCCTCCCTAGGTCGACTCAGCCTCAAATGAGTACCTGGTGCGATGTGTAAACATCGCCACTGGGGAGACAAAGGCGGTCGAGCGTGGTGTTGGCCACCCACCTCCTCGTGTACCGTTGCGGCCTTCATAGGTGCTCGCTAACAGCACTTGCCCCTACAGTCTGTTAAGGCTACACGGGGATCTTTGTCTTGTGTCTGTGTGTGTGGCTGGGTCACGTAGCCCGCATGCCCAGCCACCGCCTGCCTAAACAGCTTTTGTTCGGCCGGATCGAGGGGCTAAACGGGCGCGGCACGGGCTAGAGAAGAGATGGAGTGATGTGGTACAGGAGGACGTGGAGCTGAGTGGACTTGCCGATGACTGGTACCAGCGGTGTCAAGATCGGCCTCAGTGGAGGAGGCTCGTGAAGGACGCTACTGGGCAGTTGGAGGCAGTCGCCCTCCAATAACAACGGATGGCGGAGGAGCGACGCTCACAACAACGAGCGGAGCGCCGGGTGGCTAAAGCACAGCAAGTTGGCACAATTGGGGGCACTGGTGGTGCATCAGCCAGTCATCTCGGTCATCTCGGTCAGTCGACCCGTGGCACCTGCTGGGTCTGCCCGTGACCTCCTGCCAGCGGGCGTTCGACACTTCACGCGGCCTCAAGGTGCACATGGCCTGGCACAAGCGTCGTGGTGACGTCACCGAATGGTGGTTGTTGTTGTATGTGTGTGCGTCTGTGTGTGTCTGTGTGTGTGTCTGTGTGTGTGTCTCTTTCTTTCTGTGCGTGTCTCTGTGGGATCAGACGCTGTGCCTGCAATGCGTCTGTGTGTGCGTGCGTTTATCTGTGTGGATGAGACGCGCGTCTCTGTGTCTCACTGTCTGTGTGTCTCTCTCTGCGTGTCTCTGTGTGTGTCTCTCTCGGCGTCTCTGCATGTGTCTGTGTGCGCGTGTGTGTCTCTCTCTCTGCGTGTGTGTGTTTGTGTGCATGTCTCTGCACGTGTCTGTGTGTGTGTTTCTCTCTGCGCGTTTGTGTCTCTCTCTGTGTGTGTCTCTCCCTCTGTGTGTCTCTCTCTCTCTGCGTGTGTCTCTCTCTCTCTCTCTGTGTGTGTCTCTGTGGGATGAGAGGGCGGCGTCTCTGGGTGCTTCTCGGCACAATTGTCACGCTGAACTGGGTTGCATCATTGCAGCAGCAGCAGTAGCACCACCCCTCTCTGCATGCTGCTGTTCTTCAATTGCCCATCAGGTGCACACGAATAAACCCAATTTACAAACACACACACACACGGGCCATTACGAAGCCTGTGAGATGCTGAGAGGGGATCTGCAAGCCTATGGAGAGGTGGGGGGGTGGGATGGATCGTGCAAATGTCACCCACGAGCTGCCGCAAGAGATGGAAGTGAAATGCGAGGTCCTTAAACTCGAGCGGGCTCTTTCAATTGTATTCTGAGGTTTTTTCGGTAAAGTCACGTAGGTTCCACCTGAAGACGGAAGCTTGTGTTGCCTCCGAAACGTCGTGATTTTTATTTTATTTTTATTTTACTTTTATTAATTTTAAATTTTTACCTACGTGACTTTGCCGAAAAAACCTAAGAATACGGAAGCTTGTGTTGCCTCCGAAACGTCGTGATTTTCATTTAATTTTACTTTTCATTTTATTTTTATTTTACGTTTTACTTTATTTTTACTTTATTTTAATTTTAATTTTATTTTACTTTTATTAATTTAAATTTTTTACCTACGTGACTTTACCCGAAAAAAAACCTAAGAGTATGAATCCTTGCAGTCACGAAAGCTTCAAATCGAGAACCTTTCTATTTGCCAGCCAGCAAAGATACAAAATTCCCACAACCCCTCTACCCCCGTATCGCCTCTAACAGCCCGTTGTGTCACGTGTTGTGAGCGAGTAGCAGCACCAATGGATGCGAGCACGTGGCACACGAGCCAATGGGTGACCGGCACCACGCCCGGCCGCCTTTGTCTCTCCAGAGGCGAAGTTTACTGCACACCGCACCGGGTACTAAGGGTTCGTCCATAAATGACGTCACGCGATTTTGGACAATTTTTGACGATTTTGACGATTTTTGACCCCCCCCCCCCTTCGTCACACGGCGTCACAAAAAGTCAGACCCCCCCTCCCCCCCAAAACCATAATTCCATTTATGAAAATAAAAGATGCTTCAAATCGCTTTCAACTATTGTAATTGTAGTGCGTGTTTAATGTGGCGCTGCACTCTGATGTTGTAGGAGAAAACATTTATTAAAAAGTCTATTTAATTAAGTAGAACGTGTTGTCTGTATTTATTTAAAGTTGCGCATTTTGATGCGACGTCACATTTCTCAACCCCCCCCCACCCCCTCGTCACACATCGTCACAAATGTCTGACCCCCCCCCCCCCCCACCAAGGTGCGTGACGTCATTTATGGACGGTCCCTTATGTGGTGACCGACTTGGGTACGTGAACTCCTCGGAGGCAATTCTTTCATTGAACACCGAGCTCACCTTATGCATATTCTTAGGTTTTTTCGGTAAAGTCACGTAGGTAAAACATTTGAATTAATTAAAGTAAATAAAAATAAAATAAAATCACGACGTTTCGGAGGCAACACAAGCTTCCGTCTTCAGGTGGAACCGTCACAGCACGATAGCTGTATCAAGTGAGAGAAATTCCAAGAAACAGTATTTGTATATATACTGGTTGAGGTGGAGGAGCCAAGTAGGCCCTGGATATTATTATGTGAGGTGGTGCGGCTGAACACGCTGTTAGGAATGAGCCTTTGTTGTGTAGAATGNGTTGACTGAGCCTTTTGTTATGTAGAGTGGTGCGGCTGAAATCGCTGCCAGGAAATTAGTCTTTGTTGTGTAGAATGGTTGACTGAGCCTATTGTTATGTAGAGTGGTGCGGCTGAAATCGCTGCCAGGAAATGAGTCTTTGTGTAGAATGGTTGACTGAGCCTATTGTTATGTAGAGGTGGTGCGGCTGAAATCGCTGCCAGGAAATGAGTCTTTGTTGTGTAGAATGGTTGACTGAGCCTTTGTTATGTAGAGGTGGTGCGGCTGAAATCGCTGCAGGAAATGAGTCTTTGTTGTGTAGAATGGTTGACTGACCTTTGTTATGTAGAGGTGGTGCGGCTGAAATCGCTGCCAGGAAATGAGTGTTGTGTAGAATGGTTGACTGAGCCTTTGTTATGTAGAGGTGGTGCAGCTGAAATCGCTNCCAGGAAATGAGTCTTTGTTGTGTAGAATGGTTGACTGAGCCTTTGTTATGTAGAGGTGGTGCGGCTGAAATCGCTGCCAGGAAATGAGTCTTTGTTGTGTAGAATGGTTGACTGAGCCTATTATTATGTTCCACGCTCTCTGCTGTGACACAACGCAACGCTCTGCCACTCGCTGAAACGCAACTCTGCTCTGTTGATCTAGATTTGAAGCTTTCGTGACTGCAAGGATTCATACTCTTAGTTATTTCGGTAAAATCACGTACGTTTTTATACTTTAGTTGTTTACGTGGTGGTCTTGGTTGCTGCAGCTACATACTATTAACACTCCTTCCCTTTATTAGTGCTACCCCTATCCCCTCCCTTTGATGCTGCTAGTCCTGCATAATGCACGGGCATAAGTAGTACTAATCACATACCTGCATTTCCCATAAATATGCTAAATTCCTCTTGATATGCAAATTATTTTGTCAAGGCGCCCTTTCCCCCCTTCCAACCCAGCTTAAATATACGCGCCAAGCCTGGTGGTGTTTCATTCAAACTCTGTCTCCCGACAGACCTGGTCTTCAACTGAGGACGGCTGCTTGCGTTGTGGCCGAAACGTCGTGAGAATTATTTTATTATGTTTTATTTTATTATTTTATTATTTCCATTTTACGTGACTTTACCGAAAGAACCAAGAAGATAGACGGGGGATCTTTGTCTTTGTGTGTGTGGTCCTCCGCTAGTAGGTCGACTCAGCCTCAGATGGGTACCTGGTGCGCTGTGTAAACATCACCACCAGGTGAAACCGTCAGAGCAAAATATCTGTATCAGATATTTCTGTATCAGATATTTTGTTGTGACGGTTTCACCTGAAACGGAAGCTTGTGTTGCCTCCGAAACGTCGTGATTTTTATCTTNTTTTATTTTACNTTTATTAATTTGATTTTTTACCTACGTGACTTTACCGAAAAAACCTAAGAATTGGGCTGTTTCACTCTGCAGATCCCTTTCCCTGCCAGCAGCCGGCGCTATGCCACGTACGACCAATTCTATATCACTACACTTAAGTCTGAGTCGACCTGCGAGCTGGCCGATGTTGACACCCTTGTTTGGCGCTGCCGTGGTGAGACGTTGTCTACCTCGCCTGGTATACAGGAGGTCGTGGGTTGTATCCCGACCCTGAGGCATGTTTAATATTTGGAGTTTGCGTCTCTCTGTCTCTCATCATCATCACGGTGGCTAGATGTTAACTACCTCGCCTGGTGTGCAGGAGGTCGTGGGTTTGATCCCGACCCTGACGATGCCTGCTGTATATTTGGAGTTTGCGTGTCTCTCTCATCATCATCATCATGGTGGCTAGGATATGTCAACTACATCGCCTGGTATACAGGAGGTCGTGGGTTCGATCCCGACCCTAACGATGCCTGCAGTATATTTGGAGTTTGCGTGTCTCTCTCTCTCTCTCATCATCAGTACGGTGGTGAGGAAACGTTAATTACCTTGCCTGGTATACAGGAGGTCGTGGGTTGTATCCCGACCCTGATGCATGTTTAATATTTGGAGTTTGCATGTCTCATCACGGTGGATTGGAAACGTTAACTACTTCGCCTGGTATACAGGAGTTTCGCGGGGTCGATCCCGACCCTGACGCCTGCTGTATATTTGGAGTTTGCATCTCTCTGTCTTTCATCATCAGTACGGTGGCGAGGAAACGTTAATTACCTCGCCTGGTCTACTGGAGGGTCGTGGTTTCGATCTCGACCCTGACGATGCCTGCTGTGTATTTGGAGTTTGCGTGTCTCTCTCTCTCTCATCATCATCACGGTGGCTATGAGATGTTAACCACCTCGCCTGGTATACAGGAGGTCATGGGTTCGATCCCGACCCTGACGATGCCTACTGTGTATTTGGAGTTTGCGTGTCTCTCTCTCTCCCGTGGTAGTGTGGATTTTTCTCCAGGTCTTCCTATTTTTTCCCTCCACATTTAGAATGCACATCACGCGTTCAGAGTATTTGGCCGCTATACATTTCCACGCGATGATGATGTTGATGATGAGACACTTCCTTGAGCTATCATTTGTGATGACCGGGTCACTTCTGAAAAGAAAAAAAAAGCTATTTCGCTCGGCGGGTCTTGTCTGGCAAAATTAAAAGTTTCGTTCAATTTTGATTTGCTTGAAGCTTGCATTTCTCACACTGCGGCAGACGATTTAAACACTTCCAACGCTCTTACGTAAATGTTCTCCGGACAATGGCGGCTAAATTAATAAATTAGCCATTATTATTATTATTGAATAAATTTGTGTTCTTCTCGCTTTCCAGAAAATGCCGCACAGCTGCTTGTAATAAAAGCCAATATATCGAGCGAAAAAAGTGAAAGCCCACGCACTTGAGTAATCGCACGCTGTTTTATTAATGGCTTATTGTCCGACAAAGAGACAGCGTCTGCCAACATTCAAACTTTTGTTTGTCCTTTCTGCATCGACGGGGAGAAAAAGAGAGAGAGGAAAAAAAATATGAAGAGAGAGGAGATAAAAAAATGCTCTTTAAATTTTAAAATGCAATTTTTATCACGAGACAAACACACTGCTGATTAACGAGCAAAGCAAAATTTAATTAGCTTCTCAAAACGTGTTTTTCTCTCTCTCCTCCTCCTCCTACTCCTCCTCCTCCTCGGCGCGTGTGCTCCACTTAGAGTTTGATTCGCACGGAGACTTCGGCCTAAGTAGAGTGCTGTTAGCGAGCGCCTATTTATGGCAACACAGGGCAACAGTGAAATTTTGCGTTGACTTTTAGTTGGCCTGCGGGTGGGGAGGGTGACGCGAGTTGATTGAAGCTCAGCTGACGTTGAACTCATTGTTACAAACGCTGCACCGAGTATTTATTCCAGGTTAAGTTGACCTAAATGGAGAGAGTCGATTTCCAAAAGCCATTGCTAATGGACGAGCGTTGCCCGTGTGGACATTGAACGCGGATCGACAAAACTGCAGCTGAGTGCTTAAATCACCAGACACACACACGCGCGCGCGCGCGGCATAAAGACAAAGATCCCCCATGTAGCCTCCAGACTTGTTGGGGCAAGTGCTGTTAGCGAGTGGCAGCGCAGATTAAGGCCGGCACGGCACACGAAAGGGGGTCGGTTTGGCCAGCGCCACGTCCGGCGCCTTTGTCTCCCCAGTTTGTTTACTTCACACACCGAACCTGTGTACTTATTGAGGCGAGTCGACCTAGGAGAGGCCCGGGCCGGCTCAGATCATTCGCCACCGTTGTCGGTTTCTCCGCGAGCGGTCAAATCGAACTCGCGCGCGTTTGTCTGCGCGTGTGGCGTCAAATGTTCGGACAGGCACTCAAAAAGCCACTCAAGCAGCGGCAAACAACAACAACAAACACAAACTTTTTTCCCCAAAGTNCCCCCCCCCTTACATCTCTGATCGCGCAGACACCGCTTTGAACACCACGATATTAAAACTCCACCGATCAAAAGCCAACGTCGAATTGTCGCCCATCCATAATTGTTTTTTTACCCTTCTATCTGGCAACAAAACTGACACCTTTTTACAAGGAGTCATGTTTGCATAGACCGCAATACCTGCAGTCATAATGCAAACAAAATAACATAACTCAGACAGCTGTCTCGGGTGTGGACCAATCAACTTCAAGGACAGTGCACATTATCAGAGTTATGTTCTTTTGTTTGTATTATGACTGCAGGTATTGCGGTCTATGCAAACATGACTCCTTGTAAAAGGTGTCAGTTTTGTTGCCAGATAGAAGGGTAAAAAAACAATTATCATATTTTTACTGGCAAATGAGGTTCCCATAATGTCGCCCATCCAGTTGCGCGTTGCCTGAGAGCCCTACTCCGAATTCTAATGTCACCGCACACAGACAGCTGCTGATGTTTCTGTCCCCGAACCGTCGCTCCGAGCTTGCCCACGCTCGTTGCCTGGGCTCTCTTTTGGCATCAATTCAGAGTTGTTCAAAAGCACAAAAATATACTCAGCCAATCCACTTGGCCGCTCCCTGCTTTGATTCGGAAGCATCGTTTCATTGTGACACAAATCAGAGCCACTCTTCTCTTTACTGGTAGGAACCTCCTGGTTACACCAGCCCACAGGGGATTATTGTGTCCGTCGTGCAGGGAGGGCTGGGTGGGAGGGAGGGCTGGGTGGGAGGGAGGGTGGGGAGGGATGGGTGGGAGGGTGGGGAGGGCTGGGTGGGAGGGAGGGCTGGGTGGGGAAGGTGGGGAGGGCTGGGTGGGAGGGTGGGAGGGCTGGGTGGGANGGTGGGGAGGGGCTGGGTNGGGAGGTGGGAGGGGCTGGGTGGGAGGTGGGGAGGGCTGGTNGGGAGGGAGGGTGGGGAGGGCTGGGTGGGAGGGGCTGGGTGGGAGGGGGGGCTGGTTGGGGATGGGAGGGGTGGGGCTGGGTGGGAGGGCTGGTCACCCCGTGGTGCCCTTATAAACTCAACGTTTAACCTACTCACGCCGGCTTGTGCCCGCCCTCACAGTCGGGCAAATTTGCGGAATACACCACGCCGCCGTTGACCCTGGCCATTGACCGAGCAACCCAACGTTCCTACCAGCTCCCTCCGCAGGAGTGTGTTGTTTCGTCGTGTTGTCGTACAGCTGCTGGTGTAGATGCAGAGCCATCACGGCTACACCGTCAACATTCAGGTGGTCAAGAAGCCACAGACAACCGCGTGAGCGGGAGCAGTCTTCTTCGTCTTGTTCGTCCATCAAAGTTGATGATGACCATGGCACGTTTGTCATTTTGTTGGGTTTTGATGAGTGCGCAGATGGCTGAAGAGGCCAATCCGAGCCCGGAATTCTCTGTGACACACTGGACATCAGGTCAGGGAGGATGTAGAGCTCTGAGGTGCAGCCACACGTCCTTCCTTGGTAGATTTGCGCTGCTGCCTCTTCAAGATAACACAAGAGCGTCTCCTACTCTCACAGAGGACTGCACCGTCCTATACTTTTCTTCCCCAGGCAGGTCGGTCCTGTGCAAGGGAGCAGTAGCGGAGTGGTGTAGCATCGCCGCCGTGATGTCATCCTTGTTCGCATTTGTGCATCGGGGCATTGCGTCAGTCACACTTTGCACGGTATCCGCATCTACCGCCGTGGTTTGTGCTGTGGGTGATGCGGTTTAGGGGGTGGACCATGAACAGCTTCGTGGAAGATAAAACCCCGGGGATGTTCTGTGTTCGGTCTTTTACAAGGGGTGTGTGTGTGTGTGTCTGTGTGTGTGTNTGTGTGTCTGTGTGTGTCTGTGTGTCTGTGTGTGTGTGTCTGTGTGTGNGTGTGTGTGTGTCTGTGTGTCNGTGTGTGTGTGTGTCTGTGTGTGTCTGTGTGTGTGTGTATCTGTGTGTGTGTCTGACGACTGCTGTATATTCAGAGTGTGCGTGTGTCTCTCTCTCCGTAGTGAGATGTTAACTACCTGGCCTGGTATACAGGAGGTCGTGGGTTCGATCGCGACCCTGACGATGCCTGCTGTATATTTGGAGTTTGCGTGTCTCTCTCTCTCTCTCCGTAGTGAGATGTTAACTACCTCGCCTGGTATACAGGAGGTCGTGGGTTTGATCGCGACCCTGACGCCTGCTGTATATTTTGAGTTTGCGTGTCTCTCTCTCTCTCCGTGGTGAGATGTTAACTACCTCGCCTGATACACAGGAGGTCGTGGGTTCGACGCCGACCCAAACGATGCCTGCTGCTGTATATTTGGAGTTTGCGTGCCTCTCTCTCTCCCCGTGGTCGCGTGGATTTTTCTCAGAGTCCTCCGATTGTGTCCCTCCACATTTTAAAATCAACGTCACGCGTCTCGAGCATTTGGCTGCTGCTCCACAATTCCACGCGATGATGATCATGATGATTAAGAGCCACTTCGTTGAGATATAATTAGCGATTGCCAGGGTGGCTTGTGAGCTACACAGATTGGAGCGCAGCGCTTTCTCACCCGCTCATCGCATGCCAGTCAAGCCGATATTGAATACAATAACAATAATATTGTACAACAATGCCATAGTAAATTTTTAATTGAAAGCTTTCGTGACTGCAGGGATTCATATTATTGGTTCTTTCGGTAAAGTCACGTAGAAGGGAAACAATAAAATAATAAAATATAAATAAACATTATTTAAACAAAAATATTTTTAATATTTTTAAAATATAAAAACAAATAATATTTTTAAAAATATATTTTTAATATATATATTTTTTCCCTTCTACGTGACTTTACCGAAAGAACCAAGAATATGAATGCCATAGGACTTCACTTATTTATCCAGGAGAACCACGCTCAGTCGTTAGACTATGTTTCACGAGGGTTCCATGCTTTAAATTTGCATGCATAAGATGTTTGCAACCAATCACAGTCGCCCCTCACCCTTTTCACGACGTGATTGGTTCCATGAAACGGATCGTTAAGCGATTTGGTCGTTAAGCTAGTATAGGAAGTGGACGTTAAACGCTTCATTCGTTCCCATAGCATCGACAATCACAACCTTTTCACCCGAAAAAAAGCACTTTCTAGTATTTAAACAATGAATATTAATACGTAAAATTACTAACAACATTTTAAACAATTAACATTAAATAAACACGGTTAATCGATGCATTAATCAATATTTAATGGACCTACAACAGCCAATCGTTTACAGGGGAATGGTCGGTAAGCGAACACATTGGGATCTCACTATGAGACCTCCTTTACCAGTGGCAAAATATAGTAATAGGTTTTTACCCTTTCAACTGGTACAAAAACTGACACCTCTATACAAGGCATCATGTTTGCAATAACCACAACACAAGCAGTCAAAATGCAAACAAAAATAAATAATGATGATGATAATGATATGCACTGTCCGTGAAGTTGATTGGTCCACACCCGAGACAGCTTTTCTTAGAGCCTAGTCTCCATTGGTGTTGGACCAGATGACACCAAAAGGCGTACAACTCAAAAACAGTGCACTATCAGAGTATTGAGAGCTCGGGGTAAGCATTTACACTATGAGACCTCCTTTACCAGTGGCAAAATATAGTAATACGTTTTTACCCTTTCAACTGGTACAAAAACTGACACCTTTATACAAGGCATCATGTTTGCAATAACCACAACACAAGCAGTCAAAATGCAAACAAAAAAAATGTTCTTGCTCTAGTAGCGCAATTGCTGACCCACCCCTCCACCCACCCAACACCTTGAAGGGGTCGTATTGAACGGGGCGGTGCATGAACGGGGCCTTTTGAAATAAAAATGATGAGTTACTGATCGAATTTCCAAACATTGAATCGTTTCCCACCTCCACCTCCCGCACCCCAGCACCCCATAATAACCAGTTGTCGTGCGATGTGATTTAAGCGCTCTGATTTCGAGTGCGGGATCTGATTCGCCCTTCTGTGATTGGACGCCGTGGCTTATTTTATTTCTGTGGGAACTCGCAATCCCATTGGCGCTGCGTCCCATGACTCGTTCATTGGGAAAGATAAATAAATTAGGATGNAAAAAAAAACGTGAATATATGCATAAATGAATGAATATGAAAATATGTAAATGGATTTAAATATAAATGGATATAAAAATCAATAAATGAACATTAAAATCAATAAATGAACATGGAAATAAATAAATGAATATAAAAGTATTAATGGATATACAAGTAAATAATTGGCTATGAAAATAAATAAATGCATGTAGAAATGTATAAATGAATATCAAAATGAATGAATAAAAACATGAAATGAATATCAAAAATTATTAATGAATGTAAAAAAACAAATAAAAGTATTAAACATCGAGACGCCGTGTACATTTTTTTGTTAACGTTTTGCAAAATATATATTTTTTCAGCGCATACAGATTCGCCTGTGCGAGTACGAGGCACGATGTTTGTGTCGTATTGCCCTCCTCCACCCGGCCAAGTAAAATAATGCATTGTCACGCGATGAACTGAACAGGGCCAAAATATTACCGCTCCGTCGCTTTAAAACGTAGCGAAAAGTTTTCGCGACCAACATTATTCGTAATAAAANTGAAAAAATGAAAATAACAAAGGAAAATAAGAAGAATAAATCCATGATAGAGGGTTTTTTAATGTAATTAAAGAAAATAAGAATATTATCAGGGCATGTTTTTGTTTCCATGTTCAGTGACTTGATTCTTATCTATTTGGTGTTTGAACATCTTAACACAATTCCTGTTCTATTGCCAGAAATGGTAAAATCTATTATTCTTTTTTTCATACGTTGATACTAACAAAAAAAGGTAATGAAGTTGTTGGGTTCGATCGTGTGAATATAAATGTGTGTCGTTAAACCGGCCACCACCCGACACAGCAGAATTAGTAAGGGTTCCTCGCGTAAACAAAAACGTGCCAATCGAATGACAACTTCAGCCACACCGGTTGTGCGTTGGAGAGTAAACCCACTTTACCGAAAGAACCAAATAGTCTTCTTGGTTCTTTTGGTAAAGTCACGTAGAATGGAAATAATAAAATAAAAAAATAAAACATGATAAAATAATTCTCACGACATGATAATTAGTTTATTATTTTTATTATAATTATTGTTTTATTTTTATTATTTTATTATTTCCATTCTACGTGACTTTACCGAAAGAACCAAGAATATGAATCCCTGCAGTTACGAAAGCTCCAAATTAAGTTTAAACCCACGACGTTAACAATTTGAGTAACTGTGTCGTTTCGCTGGTGATTACAACAAACAACATCATCTGGCTATTTTTGTCAGAATCGTGAAGAAGTGAAAACGTCTTCCTGTTTCTACCCACACGCGCGCACAGTGAACAATTGGGGACAATTGGGATCCGGGCGATGCTGGTTGAATTTACCAGCATCACCATTCGCGAGGTTCATTACCAGAGTTTTCAACTTCCGCAGGAAGCGAATCCGAGGTCACGACGTGACATGTGCGTTGCACTCTGAACGAGTTCGCCAAATTGGCTGTGGTTGGTGTGCCGCGGTGGTGAGATGTTAACTACCTCGCCTGGTATACTGGAGAGGTCGTGGTTCGATCACGACCGTTACACCTCCTGTAACACCAGGCGAAGTAGTGGACGTCTCCTCGCCACCTATCCACGTGGACCTACCCAGACGAGGCAACAACCGGCAGAAACTGACACCCGGCCGTGAAGGAGTGTTCCCGTTTCGTTCGAACGGGGTCACATCGGGTGGATGCTCGGCGCTTGGGAACGGTGGGATCGTACAGACGGCGGATCGCAATTAATTAAGCCAATTAAACAGAAATCATAATGGGGAGCATCATTAGCCAGCCGCTCCTTTTGAGAAAGTGATTGAGCCTTTGTTTTGTTTTTTTTTGGCGCGGAAGCAATTGCTGCACCTTCCTCGGAGGAGATTTCACCCAGCTGAACGCTGCAGCTGCTGATGGTTCTTGAAGGGGTACACGGAGAAGTGGGGGGGGGGGGCTTCGCTGTTCATAACACGTTCTTGTTTTCATATGTTCCCGATTTCTCTTTGTGTCATTCCTGTGCCTTTTTAAAAAAATATTTCGACGATTCGGCACTCTTGCCACTGAGACCCAATCCTGGTCTCTCTTAAGTTATTTCCCGGTTGTACAAAACTAACTTGGACCCAAAGCAGTTTAGCACGTAGGCTTTCGCGACCAATATAATCCATAATTTAGGGTTTTTTTGGGTTAGATCGCGTAAATACGTAAATATTGACGCGATCTAACAAAAAAAACACTCTTATTGGGCCCAATGCGTTGAGTTTATCAGGCCACACTTCCCTGATGAAGTGAAAACTTATTCAGGTCTTCTCTTGTTCTTCATGATTGCCACTTTGGTACACAGTAGCTTTGACCAGTTGGCATAAGCCCTGGGGACCATGTCCATGTTCACAGTCTGGCACCTGGGCCTTGCTTGGTTGGCATGGGCCCTAGACCCCTTGTCCATCTTCACAGTCTGGCACCTGGGCCTTGCCTGGTTAGCATGGGCCCTAAACCCCTTGTCCATGTTCACAGCCTAGCACCTAGGCCTTGCCTGGTTAGCATGGGCCCTGGGACCATGTCCATCTTCACAGCCTGTCACCTGGGCCTAGCCGTTGGCATGGGCACTTGGGCCCTTGTCCATTTTCACAGCCTGTCACCTGGGCCTAGCCTCGTTGGCATGGGCCCTAGACCCCTTGTCCATCTCACAGCCAGGTACCTGAGCCTTGCCTGGTTAGCATGGGCCCTAGACCCTTGTCCATCTTCACCACCTGGCACCTGGCCTTGCGGTTGGCATGGGCACCTGGGCCCTTGTCCATCTTCACAGCTTGTCACCTGGGCCTAGCCTGGTTGCATGGGCCCTGGGCCCCTTACCATCTTCACAGCCTGGCATCTAGGCCTTCCTCGTTGGCATGAGCCCTCGACCCTTGTCCATCTTCACAGCCTGGCACCTGGGCCTTGCTTGGTTGGCATGGGCCCTAGACCCCTTTTCATCTTCACAGCCTGGCACCTGGACATCTGCGGCCTGTGGTTCCCAGTGCAGTTTCACCACCCGCACACTCGATAGCTGTGGCTACTGTGAGGCGGGTGGGGGGTGGGTCCACTTAAATGTGAAAAGGACTTCGGACGAGGTAAGTATAGCTCAACTTTATGGTTTATTTGCAGGTAATGTGCAAACACATCGAGGCCATACTTGTAGAGGCTTCACTTCAGAATGCGCCCCAAGCTGTCTCTCTCTCTTTGGCCCCTCAGCCGGGGAGGAGGGTGAGGAGGTGGGAGCGGAAGAGCTACTCTGCTAGGCAAAGGGGTGTGAGAGTCCGGATGACGAGCACACCAGACACTGGCTGTGAGCGGTGGCGATGTGGTGCGGAATGATGTTGTACGATCATTGTTGCCATAAAGGCAGGTATACTGAATGAACTGGAATACTCCAGCGCAATTTGCGCTGGTGAAATAAAATTATAAAAGTCAAAAGTCTCTTTGGCCCCTTATATCTCCTGTACCGCCCTTTCTAGCAAATTCCCTCTTTTCCTCCAATCCCCTTTTCTCTTTTCCAATGGTTATCAACCGTCCCTCAATTCATGATCGTATTTTTCCACCTCTTCCCTTTGCAGCAATCTGATTTGAATGCTCGGATGCCTTCCAATCAGATCGGAGTGGTGGCATCACTTGCAAGTCGGTTATCAGTGGCTCTTCTACTTTAAAACCTGGCCTGCCTGTGAAGTCGTTGAGATTTCAGCAGACTACTCGACACAGAGACATAGGGTTGGCCACAAGACCTAACCCTTAAATCTGGAAGGCTACATTTGCTTACAGATATATAAAAAAAATACATATTATATTTCAGTGATAAAAAAGGCGCAGCTTTTATTTTAAACCCAGAATCTTCCCCGGGGGTGGCACATAATGATGTTGCACATGCATCATTATAATTTAAAATGACCCGGGATATTTCAGGTCACGGAATGTGGGTAAAACAAATGGTATGAATTTGCAAGGCCGTATTTCATGATGATTTGTGTTGTTTTGCCATTCCCCCTACCCCGCTGTGTCTTGGCGTCTGCGTGCATGTGTCCACACCTGTCTTAGCTACTACCTCTGTGTGTCTCTCTATGTGTGTATATATACAAACACACACACACGTCTCTATGGATATCTCAGCACATTCATCAATAACAATGTGGCCTTAAAATAAAAAAAATGAAATATATAATAGGCGACGGTTGGGGGAAAATGTCTCTTCTTCGTAGTAGATGGAGAAAATACAGAAGGACTATTGCCCGAAACGTCGTCTGTGATATTTGATGTTTAAGCCCACGCACAGGTCTGTCACCTGAGGACGGCTGCTTGCGTTGTGGCCGAAACGTCGTGATAATAATTTATTAATTATATTTTTATTATTTTATTATTTCATATTCTTGGCCGAAACGTCGTGTAATAATTTTATAATTTATTTTTATTATTTATTATTTCCCCTCTACGTGACTTTACCGAAAGAACCAAGAAATGAATCCCTGCAGTCACGAAAGCTTTAAATCAAAATTTAATTTGTTAAGGTTTTTTGGGGTTGTTATTTTAATTGTGTGTGCCCCGCTGCCAATACAGCAGCAGCAACTCAGCATTACAAGTGATGTGTGCCTTTGTCTTGATATAACTGGACACTTACAGAAAACTCAACACAACATGTAACAACGCGTGACATGCGTGGAGCTTGTTAATTGATTCTATGCAATATCAAAACAATTGCTCACTTCTCTCTCAGGAACTCATCTGTAATCTTATCAGACATTCATCGCATCTATAAATGTGTAAAGCGCCTTAATGATGAACTAACTGTGGCGAGATGAAACGAGGCGAGTGGATGGGATTTATTTCTTGGTTTTCGGTAAAGTCACGTAGAAGGGAAGTAATAAAATAATAAAATAAACATAATAAAATAATTCTCACGACGTTTCGGCCACAACGCAAGCAGCCGTCCCAGGTGAAGACCAGGTCTGTCGGGGAGACAGAGTCTGAATGACACGTCCTAGGCTTGGAGCGTATATTTAAGCTGGAGGGAGGAGGAAGAGCGCCTTGACAAAATAATTTGCATATCAAGAGGAATTTAGCATATTTATGGGAGATGCAGGAATGCGACTAGTGCTACTTGTGAAATGCGTAGGATGGGATTTGTTGAAAACGAGGTGGTCGCGGTGGTGGTTAACCGGAGATGGGAAGAGAGGAGCGTATTGATGATGAGTGTGAGCACGTGGGAGAGAGTTGGGGAGTGAGTGCGAGTGGGGAGGACAACGAGGGGAGATGGAACGGTGCGTGGTCTAAGAGAGAATGATAAGTGATCTTGATTTAAAGCTTTCGTGACTGCAGGAATTCATACTCTTGGCTCTTTCGGTAAAGTCACGTAATATAAAAAATGAATAGATCACGACGTTTCGATCGCAACACAAGCAATCGTCTTCAGGTGAGAAAGCCACCACCCCGGGTACATGGTTTCTGTGAAATCAGTGGGGATGATTTAGTTTTTCTTGATGACTTTGCGCGCTAAGATAAAGAATGCCAGTTTAACACGTATTCATAATCAACGTTTTTGGTTTAGATCGCGTTATTTATAAATTATAACAACTGCCTGATTACTAATCTAATATATAATTACAATAACCCCCCATCAAATCGTTGCACCTGATGAGTTCATTAATTAATGATGCGTCACCCTTCTGCTGCTGCTCTATATAAGACGGGAGACAGCAGAGCCTCACCATTCTGGCGAATTGCCCGATGAGGGGGAAACGCCCTGGCTTGCCAGGGGAGACACCAGGAGCATCGAGGTGATCCTTCCAGCCCGTCCGGATCTCAAGTGAGACCTAGCCACCAGCCCGAGGCCTGCGAGGGCCCTGACCGTGTGGCCAGGGATGACCACGCTGCCAAGAAGTGGGGACTGCTGGAGAATGGAGACGGAAATCGCAACAGACGAAGAGGGGAAATGGCGAGAGTCAAGGACCACGAGGGCCACCCGAGTTGCTGAAGGAGACCGGGATGACCGGCCGCCCAGCTTATGCTCGCAGCAGATGAAAAGGAAGCAGGGAGTGCGTCAAGAGAAATGAATGCCACCTGCACTGCTGAGGGAGCCTGGGACGACAGAGTCGGCCAGACGGTGACTGCAGGAGACAAGAAGAAGACGCGGCAAAAGCAGAGGGCCACCGACACCACCTACGCTGCCGGAGGGGACTGGGGCACCAGACCGACCCGCTGGCAGCAGGGGGATGCGTGGAGGAGGCATAAAGATGGATGGAGGGGAACGTGGCGGAGGCACGGCAGAAGGAGAGGATGGAGGAACTGGATGGGAGGGCGGGAGCTGATGGAGTGGCTGAGGGAGGCCGAGGAGAAAAAGGTACGGCGTCCGGGTGCCCCGAGCGGAGGGTGGGGAACGAAGTCAGAGAGACCCCAGCAACCCTGGGGCAGGGGAGGCCCGGAGGGAGAACGCGACAGTGGACGCTGGACCGGTGGGAGCTGGAGGCCCCGGGAACGAGACGGGAAATGGCGAGGCGGGGCAGGGGTGAGTCTGACACCACCTCATGTCAAACGACATAATTGCGTCAGAGTAATGATGAAGGACGAGGTAGCAGAAGAAGTGACCATCGACCGAGCGACCTTTGTACGGTCAATAATGATGGGCTTGCTACAAGTAGAGCCGACAGACTTGTACTCTTTGATAACTCTGCCGGGAGGAGGGCGTTTGATGTAAGATTCAACTCAAGCCCCCTACTACAAAGATTTATGACCCGCTTCGAGGAAAAGGCGGAGGAGAAGCCATTGATATCAATGAAGCTACAACTGTTATCAGAGCTGGACACGAAGGTGGTGACTATTTTCCTATACAATGAAGCCCTACATGACCACGACGTGGAGGTCTGGCTAAGGCAGCACTGCTCGGTACTGTCGAGCTGTAAAAGGTGAGGGACTCAGTGGGGATATGGACAGGGGCAAGACAATGGAGGGTGCGGCTGAAAACAGAGGGAGGGACCTTGAGACACATCCCGAGTGCCCTGAACATAGGAGGCAACCGGGGATATGTTGTGTATGCCGGACAACCTAAACTGTGTAGGAGGTGTGGGGGCAGCGGTCACCTGGCTGCAGTGTGCAAGACAAAAGTCTGCTATAGATGCAAGGCACTGGACCACGAGGTAGAAGAATGCAGTGTTCCGGCACAATGTAACCTCTGCGGTAGCCGAGAACATCTGTACAAAATTGTCCGGAGTCGTACGCCAACAAGGTTAGGGCGTATAGGGTAGGAGGAGCGAGGGATGTGGAAGGGGGTGGGACCAAACTGGACCCGGATAAGGAACTGGTGAGGGAAGGACGTGGGAGGTGGCTGAGCAGCAGCCACCAGCGACGGTCGGAGGGGAGAAGGGAGAGGCATGCAAAAAGAGCAGAATCGACATCGAGCGAGCAAGAAGAGGGGCTGGCGGGGAGGGGAGCGACGGCATGGGCAGCATCTCCGAGACGACTGTGGAAGACTGGGCGGAGGCGGTGGAGGAGGATGAAGGAAAAGGGGAACGACAACAGGAGGAAGGCGGTAGCGAGACATGGGAGGGACCAATCGGAAGGAAAAGGAGGATACGGAGAGCCCCAAAAAGAGGCGCCCCTTAGGCAGCACGGAATCCTCGGACTCCTCGCTGGACACAGAGGCCTTGAGGGAGGGATGGAGGAAAGGGTGGAGAGCCGGCGCAGGGGACACCCTTGAGAACAAGGGCAAAATAAAATTGCGGGAACTGGCGAATGAAGACGGTTACGGAGGGCGAGCGGAGAAGGCCGCTTCGGACTGAGACACATCCCAACATGGAACTTTCCGTGGCGTCCGTAAATGAGGAGCTTGAAGGGAAAGGGGAGGAGAGGAGCAATAATACAACTGCTACAGGCTACCAAGTGGGAGGTGGTCTTCCTCCAGGAATGCCACCTACCATACACCCTGGGCCGGGAGGAGCTGTTGGAGAGCTGGGATGGCTACTACTTTTGGTCGGGAGTAATGAAAATCGATGCACGGGGTGGTTACCCTCCTAGGCAGGAGGGGTATACAGATAGTCGGGTCCCAAGAGGTGATCCCGGGCCGCCTCCATTATGTGGACGTATCTTATGGAGAGACAAACCTGAGACTAATAAATGTGTACGCCCCCACGACGTGCACCGAAAGAGTGGACCTATGGAATAATGTAGCGACCCTGCTCGTGACGAGAAGGCAAGTCATAATGGGGGGTGATTTTAACTGCCCGTTGTGCCTGGCAGACCTATTATCGGTGGCTGGGAGGAGGAGGCTCGACCCTTCCTCTAGGAAGTTGAAGGAGCTGATAGAGGATTTTAAAATGACTGACACCTTCAGAAAGGTACACCCGGTGAGACCGGGATACACGTGGTCGGATAAGGGCGGTAGAACGCAATCACGAATAGATTTCATCTTTGTGTCTGCCAATGTGAAGGTGGATGGAGCAGACCTGGAACCCTTCCCCTTGTCAGATCACAATTTGGTGAAGGCAAAGCTCGGTATTCCAGGTGGCCTGAAGATGGGGAAGGGAACCTGGAAAATGAATGTAAGCCTGTTGGAAGACAGAAGGGTCGTGGAAGACTTTTAAGGAAGTACGAAGACTGGACGACCCTGCAGGAATGCTTTGCCACGAGGGTGGAGTGGTGGAGCATGGTGAAGGGCCGGATAAAGGCCCTCTTCCAGACACATAGTAGAAGGAGGAGTGTAAACAGGGAACTGCAGCTGTGGAACGCTAGAATCGAGAAGAAGCACAGGTTACTTGAGCTGGGATTCCGGTGGTGAGGATATACGGAGATTGAAGGGAAGGTTATCCTCGGTATTGGAGAAAAGAGTCAAACAAATGGCATACAGGGCAAGGGTCAGGGCAACGGAACAGGGAGAGAAATGTACGAGTTTCTTCTTTAAGAAATGCAAGGCAGGAGACAACACACTTAGGGAATTGGTGAGTCCGGTCAGAGGCAGGCAGGCAACGACAGAGGGTATGATAGAGATAGCGGAGGAGTACTGTGGGGAGTTGTATGGGAGGAAGGGAACGGATAAGGGAATAAGGGAGGCACTACTAGGGGAGCTAAGACATGAGGTTAAGAACCCAGAGGTACTGGGAGGGAGGATCCAGATGGAGGAAGTGGAGGAGGCAGTGAGGAGGCAGAATAAGAATAGGACGCCAGGACTGGATGGAATTCCAGCAGAATTCTATATTACATTCTGGGATTTAATGAAAGGGACATGCTGCAGATGTATAGGGAAATGCTGGAGGGTGGACTGGTGCCAGAAGAAGTGTGAGGGGCTCATCATACTGATGTATAAGAAGGGGGACCGGAGAGAGTTGGGAAACTGGCGTCCAGTTACGCTCCTGAACTCGGACTACAAGATTATGGCAAAAATAGCTGCGACGCGACTGGGGAAGGTGGTGGAGGGAGTAATCGAACCCGACCAGACGTGTGCGGTGCCAGGAAGAAGGATTTCGGACTCCCTGATTTTATTAAGGGAGGCAATAGAGGTAGAAGGAGAGAGGGGATGCCCCCTAGGGCTTCTTAGCCTGGATCTTGAGAAGGCTTTCGACCGCCTCTCGCACGAGTATATGTTCGCAGTGTTGGAAAAATAGGAGTGAGGGAACCCTTGGTCGATTGGGTGAGGCGTCTTTACCAAGGGCTCAAGACCAGACTACTGATAAATGGGGAGCTCTCGGGGACAATTCCAGTAGAGTCAGGGGTGAGACAGGGGTGCCCGATGTCCGCGGTTCTATTTGTAATGTGTATGGAACCCCTTGCACAGGCAATGAGAAACAATGAGGAGATTAAGGGAGTGACCATCCCCGGGAATAAGGAACAGGGACGGTGGCGCTATATATGGATGACGTAGTCGTGCTATGTAGGGATGTGGCATCAGTGTGGGGGCCATGAAGGAGACAAACCGCTTTGGCCTGGCCTCCGGCTTGAAGGTGAATGCGAGGAAGAGCGAATTGATGGCCTTTGGGGACCCGAGACTATTTGAGGGCCGGCCGCCTGAGTTGGGGATAATCACCGTTGGAGGTGTGCTACTGGGCAAGGAGGTTGCTAGAAAGGGTGATGGAAGTAGACCGGGAGGTGGATAAAGCAGGTGTGAAGTGGAAGTGGCCCCTACCCGGGGTGGGTAGCGAGGGGACCGGCGGGTATAGTGAAGGATGGCCATGCACATTTTAGCCGGCCTGCTAAGTCGTGTGGGCAAGGAATGTACGTGTTCGATCGGGGAAGGCGATGTAATGGAGCAGCGCATGGGTGAATGGTGGTGATGAATGTAAATAAGGGAACGGGGCGGTGTGCGTTATGGCGGCGAGCTTTTTGTTGCATTGTATGTGGGTGGAGCCCGCGGATGTGACGGAGACT
This sequence comes from Lethenteron camtschaticum, assembly GCA_018977245.1. Classification (NCBI taxonomy): domain Eukaryota; kingdom Metazoa; phylum Chordata; class Hyperoartia; order Petromyzontiformes; family Petromyzontidae; genus Lethenteron; species Lethenteron camtschaticum. Next base: position 33,947 of record WFAB01002006.1, read on the forward strand.
CGAAGGGGCCAACCGGGGCGCCCGGGAAGGAGCGGTTTTCAGTACTCTTTTTGGTTTTCCTTGTACCGCTGAGAAGTTAATAAAAACCTTTAAATCGCAATTACCAGCAAAACGTCGCGCTACTCAAATTGTAAATGTTGTGGATTCACTCTTCAACACACCGGTGGGCTAAAGCAGTGAACTATTTTGTCTTTTGTCAACGTGACACTTTTTTTACTGATTGGCCGTGTCGGGTGGTGGAGGGTTACGACACATTTATAAATAACGCGATCTAAACCCAAAAACGTTGATTATGAATAAAGAAGGCCCTTCGTGTTGATTGCCAATGCTTTGCACCTTCGCATCTGGCTTCTCAATATTCAAACTTAATTTGGAGCTTACACTGTGCCACTCACCGTTTCCACTCATGGACATGCTAATTCCTCTAACCCCTCCCTCTCCCCGCCCCGCCCCCCCCCTTTCTCTATTTAAGGCAGTGGCGGCTCCTGCAAAATCTCTCAGGGGGGGGGGGGGGGCAAATGTCTGGATGATTGATAAGGATAAGGTCCACCCATGCAATGGATAAATTAACAGCTTAAGCATGTAAAGGCAACTTCACTTCTTTAATATTAATGAAAAATAAAGTGACTCTTACAATACATCTTGTTTGTTTCTATCTCACTATTGTTACAATCCACTCAGTTTCTTTTATTAAAGATTCCACTAGGTGGCGACAAATAATATCGTTGACTGAAACGTGCTTACGTATGATGACGTAAGCACGTTAGTGCGAGCCCTCCCGGAAGCCATAGAGAATGCATTAGAGCGCCCGCCGTTCGAAAAAAAAACATCTTTGAATGTAAGTCTATGGGGCCACTCTGGGCGATTCTCAGCCAGAGTGAAATCGCCCATAAAGAGGCGGTACTCCACAGAACGTGACATGACGCTGATTGGACTATATCCAGAGGCACAGTGACGGCTGAGATTGGTGGTGCGTCGCCCAATCGCCCTAATGAAGAAACCGCCCCTGATTTAAGGCCTCGACACAGAGGCGTAGTTTCTCTGTGTGCCTATGTTTGTTCTCTCTCTCTATCTCTGTGATATCTGTCTGCTTATATGTCTGTCTATATGTCTCTGGTTCTGTGTTTTATCTCTCTCTCAAATTTAGCATTCTCAGGAAGAACGTAATCAACCAGGTAGGGTGTTGACTGTTACGTCATCCGACTCTCTGTTGTATTACATTACATTTCTAAGTATACTAGATTTGTGTTTCTATTTAATTTATACCTGATGATGATTGCTTGTGTTGCAATCGAAACGTCGTATGCTAGTATTTAATTTAATGCATTATTTATCTTTATACGTGACTTTACCGAAAGAACCAAAGAATATATTCTAAATATTCGAACAGGAAATCTAGGCGTTGCTTTAACTCCAAGTCGAGTGTGCTATCCATTACACCGTATGTAATAACACCAACCATAACGGATAATTATGGTAATAGAGTTTTCCCCTTTCAGGCAATAAAAAAGATGTTATTATACTCTTTGGGTCTTTCGGAAAAAATCGAAACGTCGTGATTTGTTTATTTATTATTTTCACTATTTTTCTATCGATGTGACTTTTACCGAAAGACCCATAGGGTATGATTTCCTGCAAGTCACGAAAACTTTGAGTCAAGGTGTTAAGATGTTAAACACCAAACTGAAACCTATTTCGAGGAATCATGTCTGCATTCACCACAGATACTTGTGGTGAACGTGCAAACAAGAAAAAAAAACATGCTCTGTTAGTCTGTGCGTTGTCTTTGAAACTGATTGGTCCACACCAGAGACGGCTTTGTTTAGAGCCGTGGCCAGGAATGAAAATCTGTTTTTATACTGGAGGAATCCGATGAGCTGTAAAGCTCTTCTCACAGATGTCCAGTTAATCATAATAATAGGAATTCATAATCAACGTTTTTGGGTTTAGATCGCGTTATTTATAAATGTGTCGTAACCCTCCACCACCCGACACGGCCAATCAGTAAAAAAGTGTCACGTTGACAAAAGACAAATAGTTCACTGCTTTAGCCCACCGCTGTGTTGAAGCGTGAAACCACAACATTTACAACGAGTTTCGCGGGTAATTGCATCCAGCATCATCGGGCTAATTACCCGATGAATTGCCCAATGGATGCAATTACCAGCGAAACGTCGTACTCAAATTGTAAATGTTGTGGTTTCACGCTTCAACACACCGGTGGGCTAAAGCAGTGAACTATTTGTCTTTGTCAACGTGACACTTTTTTTACTGATTGGCCGTGTCGGGTGGTGGAGGGTTACGACACATTTAGAAATAACGCGATCTAAACCCAAAAACGTTGATTATGAATAATATTGGTCGCGAAAGCCTGCCACGTGTTNAAATAATAGGGATCTTCCCCTGTTTTCTGCCAACAAAACTGAAACCTTTTTGTCACTAGGAATCACGTCTGCATTAACCACAATGCGTGTGGTCAGAATGCAAACAAAAACACACACTCTGATAATATCTGTGGCATTGCCTTGAAACTGATTGGTCCACACCAGAGACAGCTTTCTTTTGAGCCTCGTCTCAAACGGTGTTAGACCAGAGGCAAAACATTCTATTCTGATATTTTGGTACTGGCAAAGGAGGTCTATTGATGTAGACTACTAATCATTTCGGACACTAACCATCTGCCGAATATATATAAACAGAATCAGCAGCGACAAGAATTCCGCTTATTCCGCGCGACGAAAATTGATGTTTCGAGTACATTTCACAGCGGACAGCAGCCACGGGTGGGTAATCACACCGTCGCGGACACATCTATTATTTTTCTAATTAAAAAACAAATCAATTGGGTGAGATATCTTTCAAGAATCAAACCACCGCGCTGCTAATACGGTCAATTGTATTCCTTACGGCCTGATGAGTTGGAAAGGAGATGAGATGATGGTGGTGGTGGTGGGGGGTGTTGGTGGTGGTGGTGGTGGTAACTTTCCATTAAGACTCCTCGATTAAAGCGCGCGCGACACGCGCTCTGAAAGTTTATTCAATTCTGGTGAAACGAGAGAGAGAGAGTCACAATAAAGCCGCACGCGCCACAGACGCGGTGACAATCTCCCCCTGGGGCAACGGCGGTGCATCACATGCCTCGCGTGAGCAGCGGCGTCGTGCCTCGGGGAGATGATGGGGGAGGGAGGGGGAGGGAGGGGGAGGAGGGAGGGAGGGTANGGGGAGAGAGGAGAGGGGGGAGGGAGGGGGAGGGAGGGGGAGGGAGGGAGGGAGGGAAGGGGAGGGAGAATAATGGTGGAGGGANGGGGAGGGAGGGGAGGGAGGGGAGGGANGGGGGGGGGGGGAGGGAGGGGGAGGGAGGGGGAATGGGGAGGGAGGGGAGGGAGGGGAGGGAGGGGAGGGAGGGGGAGGGGGGGAGGGGAGGGAGGGGTATGGGGGAGAGAGGGAGGGAGGGAGGGAGGAAGGANGGGGTGGAGGGGAGGGANGGGTATGGGGGAGAGAGGAGGGAGGAGGGGAAGGAGGGGGAGGGAGGGGGAGGGAGGGTGAGAGAGAGACGAGAGAGGGGGGGGGGAGGAGAGGAGGTAGGGGAGGAAGGGGGAGAGAGGGGGGAGGGAGAGGGGAGGGAGGAGGGGGTGGGGAGGGAGGGGGGTCAGGGCGGAAGGGAGGGGAAGGAGGGAGGCGGGATGTGTGAGTAGGGGTCAAATCTCGGGGAATAACAACAACATCCTCTGACGTGTTCAACAGCGCAAACCCTGATGGTGGCAAGGGCACCTCGAGTCAGGATCCACTGGGCTCCAGTCTCCGTCTCTCTCTCTGGGAGCCGAGCGTTCTGCATTGCACATGGGGCACCGCGAGAGCACTTGTGAGCCCGGATCCCTGGTGTCTGTGGGTCTGTGTGGGTTTGTGGGTGTCTGTGGGTCTACATGGGTGTGTGGGTGTCTGTGGGTCTGTGGGTCTACATGGGTCTGTGGGGTNTGTGTGGGTTTGTGGGTCTACATGGGTCTGTGGGGTCTGTGGGGTGTGTGGGTGTGTGTGGGTCTACATGGGTCTGTGGGTCTGTGTGGGTTTGTGGGTGTCTGTGGGTCTACTTGGGTTTGTGGGGTCTGTGTGGGTGTGTGGTGTCTGTGGGTCTACATGGGTCTGTGGGGTCTGTGTGGGTGTGTGGGTGTCTGTGGGTCTACATGGGTCTGTGGGTCTGTGTGGGTTGTGGGTGTCTGTGGGTCTACATGGGTCTGTGGGGTCTGTGTGGGTGTGTGGGTGTCTGTGGGTCTACATGGGTCTGTGGGGTCTGTGTGGGTGTGTGGGTGTCTGTGGGTCTACATGGGTCTGTGGGGTCTGTGTGGGTGTGTGGGTGTCTGTGGGTCTACATGGGTCTGTGGGTCTGTGTGGGTGTGTGGGTGTCTGTGGGTCTACATGGGTCTGTGGGTCTGTGTGGGTGTGTGGGTGTCTGTGGGTCTACATGGGTCTGTGGGTTGTGTGGGTTGTGGGTGTTGTGGTTTTTGTGGGGTTGTGTGGGTGTGTGGGTCTGTGGGTCTACATGGGTCTGTGGGTCTGTGTGGGTTTGTGGGTGTCTGTGGGTCTACATGGGTCTGTGGGGTCTGTGTGGGTTTGTGGGTGTCTGTGGGTCTACATGGGTCTGTGGGGTCTGTGTGGGTGTGTGGGTGTCTGTGGGTCTACATGGGTCTGTGGGTCTGTGTGGGTGTGTGGGTGTCTGTGGGTCTACATGAGTCTGTGGGGTCTGTGTGGGTGTGTGGGTGTCTGTGGGTCTACATGGGTCTGTGGGTCTGTGTGGGTGTGTGGGTGTCTGTGGGTCTACATGGGTCTGTGGGGTCTGTGTGGGTGTGTGGGTGTCTGTGGGTCTGTGTGGGTGTGTGGGGTGTTTGTGTGGGTGTGTGGGTTTGTGGGTGTCTGTGGGTCTACATGGGTCTGTGGGTCTGTGTGGGTGTGTGGGTGTCTGTGGGTCTACATGGGTCTGTGGGGTCTGTGTGGGTGTGTGGGTGTCTGTGGGTCTACATGGGTCTGTGGGGTCTGTGTGGGTTGTGGTGTCTGTGGGTCTACATGGGTCTGGGGTCTGTGGGGTTGTGGGGTCTGTGGTTCTGTGTGGGTGTGTGGGTGTCTGTGGGTCTACATGGGTCTGTGGGTCTGTGTGGGTTTGTGGGTGTCTGTGGGTCTACATGGGTCTGTGGGGTCTGTGTGGGTTGTGGGTGTTGTGGGTCTCTGGTCTGTGGGGTCTGTGTGGTTTGCGGTGTCTGTGGTCTACATGGGTCTGTGGGGTCTGTGTGGGTGTGTGGGTGTCTGTGGGTCTACATGGGTCTGTGGGGTCTGTGTGGGTGTGTGGGTGTCTGTGGGTCTACATGGGTCTGTGGGGTCTGTGTGGGTGTGTGGGTGTCTGTGGGTCTACATGGGTCTGTGGGTCTGTGTGGGTGTGTGGGTGTCTGTGGGTCTACATGGGTCTGTGGGTCTGTGTGGGTGTGTGGGTGTCTGTGGGTCTACATGGGTCTGTGGGGTCTGTGTGGGTTTGTGGGTGTCTGTGGGTCTACATGGGTCTGTGGGGTCTGTGTGGGTGTGTGGGTGTCTGTGGGTCTACATGGGTCTGTGGGGTCTGTGTGGGTTTGTGGGTGTCTGTGGGTCTACATGGGTCTGTGGGTCTGTGTGGGTGTGTGGTGTGTGGTCTACATGGGTCTGTGGGGTCTGTGGGTTGTGGGTCTGTGGTTACATGGGTCTGTGGGGTCTGTGTGGGTGTGTGGGTGTCTGTGGGTCTACATGGGTCTGTGGGGTCTGTGTGGGTGTGTGGGTGTCTGTGGGTCTACATGGTCTGTGGGGTCTGTGTGGGTGTGTGGTGTCTGTGGGTCTACATGGGTCTGTGGGGTCTGTGTGGGTGTGTGGTGTCTGTGGGTCTACATGGGTCTGTGGGTCTGTGTGGGTGTGTGGGTGTCTGTGGTCTACATGGGTCTGTGGGGTCTGTGTGGGTGTGTGGGTGTCTGTGGGTCTACATGGGTCTGTGGGTCTGTGTGGGTGTGTGGGTGTCTGTGGGTCTACATGGGTCTGTGGGGTCTGTGTGGGTGTGTGGGTGTCTGTGGGTCTACATGGGTCTGTGGGGTCTGTGTGGGGGTGTGGGTGTTTGTGGGTCTACATGGGTCTGTGGGTCTGTTTGAGTTTGTGGGTGTCTGTGGGTCTACATGGGTCTGTGGGGTTTGTGGGGTCTGTGTATTTAAGAAGGCTCGGCTAATCGAGTCTCTCACCTTTCTGAAGAGATTCCGCAACTCAAGACGCTCTTCCCCCTCCATCCCAGCTTAAATAGTCTTCTCGACAGACCTGTTCTACACCTGAGGATGGCTGCTTGCGTTGTGGCCGAAACGCTCCGCTGCAAAGTTTCCTCCATTCTACGTGACTTTACCGAAAGAACCAAGAAGAAGCCTCCCACAGCGTTAACAAGTCACCTTGCGAACGAAGCATTGGACTTCACAGCAAACGCATTGATTTTTTGTTTGTACATTTTTAACCAATTCCACTCGGATTCCTTCCGTAAAGGGTTTGTGTGGGGCTGGTGGGGGTGGTCGGATGAAGTGTCAACATTCCTGATTTGAGTGCGAGCGCGTGCGTGCGTTGCGTGACATCCCTCGGATTCGGAGTCTCTTCAAGGTGTGCCATATGCCACGTGCAAGCCTGCGGTTACGCAGAAAGCCTATTTGGTGGTCCCTCGGTGAACGATATTAATTGGTTCCTCGAAAACCATCGTTAATTGAAACTGTCGTCAATCGAGCATAGGTAAAACACGGTAATGGCGTGATTTTGATCCAGGACGAACAGAAGTTGACCTATTTCAACGTAAAAATTAACCCGTAAAAACAAATTTTTCACTATAAATCCTTTATATGCGTGGCATCGGGGCGGCTAGAGTCCTCTCGTCCTCTGGCTTGAGATGGCTGCCACCTATGGGTCAGATGATTGTCTGCCACCATTAAGCAATTGGTAATTAAATATTTATTTATTTTTCCCTAAACAGTGTAACATTTTTGAAAAAAATTTTCACGAACATTGTCACGCACAACGAGTCTGTGTGCAAAATGTCAGCTCGATTGGATCACGGGAAGTGGGTTAAAAAAACGACCGAAAGATTTGCACGGTCGTAAGCAAGCAAGCAAGCGAACTTAATATAAAGGATTTTAAAAGAGCTGTGTTTGTGATATTTAAACACGCAATTTTAATAAATAAACGTTGTAAGAACATACTATTAGGTCTTTTTCGGTAAAGTCACGTAGGTAAAATAAAAAAAATGAAAATAACTCAATTAAATCACGACTTTTCGGACGCAACACAGAGACTTTTAATTGAGTTATTTCATTTATGATTATTTTATTATTAATTTTTTACCTACGTGACTTTACCGAAAAAAAAACCCAAGAGTATGAATCCTTGCAGTCACGAAAGCTTCAAATCTAGTTGTAAGAACATATTGCAGCGTTAATAGTAATAGAAACATGGATAAATAATGAATTGATAGTGCGTAAAAGTGCGCAAAAATAGAGCATAAAATAAACATTCTTACCTTGGGCTAAGAAGACTGATGGCTTATGGGATTGATGTAGAAGTTGGGGTGGGATAAAATATTTTTTTTGGAAGGAGAGTCTCTTTCAATTCGACTTTTAAGTAAAAAGAAAACCGCTAAATATTCAAGACAGCTGTTTCCATAAGCAACGCAGGTCAAACATTGAAAAGCGAGCAGCCATCGTCTTGGTTCTTTCGGTAAAGTCACGTAGAAGGGAAGTAATATTATTTTATTATGTTTTATTTTTATTATTTTATTACTTCCCTTCTACGTGACTTTACCGAAAGAACCAAGAAGATGAATCCCTGCAGTCACGAAAGCTTTAAATCGAAAGCGAGCAGCAGTTGCTCTGAAAACGCTCATCAAAGGTTACGTCGCTGATTGGCTGAGATCCGCCGCCGTGTCCACTTAAGGAGCGTTCCGATTGGTCCAAATTGCAGCAGCCGCGTGATGTCACAAACGCATCGCTAATCGAAAATGTATCGTTAACAGAAACAATGGGTGGGATCCCATCGGCGCTACATACAAAGGCAATGGATGTATCGTAGGAACACGTTTTTTTTTTACGCGAATTGGCTATGTAAGGCTATCGAGCGAACAGAGTAGCGGTTGCCTTGGCGTCATCGTCACACGAGGCACGGTGACGCTGAAGGATGCTTCTAGACGCTACACCCACGCGCCTTTGTCTTCGTTCAGGCTGGTTTTTCTTCGGGAAAGCAGTCACTACCACCTCCATGTTATACGACGACGGACTGTATGTAAAACTATTAAAAAAATTAACCCGTAAAAACAAAGTTTTTCACTCTAAATCCTTTATATGCGTGGCGGCTAGAGTCCTCTCATCCTCTGGCTTGAGATGGCTGCCACCTATGGGTCAGATGATTGCCTGCCACCATTAAGCAATTGGTAATGAAATATAATTTATTTTTTCCTAAAAAGTGTAAAATTTTGGATTTTTTTCACGAAAATAAATTGTCACGCACAACGAGCCTGTGTGCAAAATGTCAGCTCGATTGATCACGGGAAGTGGGTTAAAAAACGACCGAAAAATGTGCACGGTCGTAAGCGCAAGCAAGCAAGCAAGTGAACTTAATATAAATGATTTAAAAAGGTGCACTTACAACACCGCAATGTCGTTCGGTTACCCGCGGGAGCATTGATCAACCCAAGGGTCTCCTCGTCGAATGGGTATTAAATTATCATATTTTAGTTTGATAACTTTCATGCAGATGTACACGTATGTATGCAGCTGTGTGTGTGTGTGGGGAGCGGTGGTGTAGCGGTTAGCGCGCTGCGCTATGAACCCGGCGACACGGGTTCGATTCCCGCTCACGGCCAACATCAGTGACAATTATCTGAACCGATCCCGGGCCTCCCCTAGGTCGACTCAGCCTCAAATGAGTACCTGGTGCGGTGTGTAAACATTGCCACTAGGAGACAAAGGCGGTCGGGCGTGGTGCTGGCCACCCACCCCCTCGTGTAACGTTCCGGCCTTCATAGGTGCTCGCTAACAGCACTTGGCCCTACAGTCTGTTAAGACTATACAGGGATATTTGTCTTTGTGGGAGCGGTGGTGTAGCGGTTAGCGCGCCGCACTGCAAACCCGGCCACCCGAGTTCGATTCCTGCTCACAGCTCAACACCGGTGACGATTATCCGACCCGGTCCTGGGCCTCCCCTAGGCCGGCTCAGCCTTGAATGAGTACCTGGTGCGGTGTGTAGTGAACATCGCCACTGGTGCTAGCCGTTCCGACCTTCATAGGTGCTCGCTAACAGCACTTGCCCCTACAGTCTGTTGAGGCTATACGGGGGATCTTTGTCTTTTGTGTCTTTGGAGGGGGAGCGGTGGTGCAGCGGTTAGCGCGCTGCTGCTACGAACACGGCCACCCGAGTTCGATTCCTGCTCACAGCTCAACACCGGTGACGATTATCTGAACCGGTCATGGGCCTCCCCTAGGTCGACTCAGCCTCAAATGAGTACTTGGTGCAGCGTGCAAACACTGCTACGAGGGAGACAAAGGCGGTCGGCCGTGGTGCTGGCCACCCACCCCCTCGTGTGTCGTTTTGGTCTTCATAGGTGCTACTCGCTAACAGCACTTGCCAAAACAGTCTGGTAAGGCTACACGGGGATCTTTGTCTTTATCCACCCGCCCAATGAACCTAGTTGCTGTACCGCCATCTTCTGGCAACTTTGCTGCCTATCAGGGAATTGGGGGAGTCTCACTCCCACAATGGTTCTCTGTAACACAATCGACAGACACAGATCCGAACAAAACTGGATTATTGGCGTTTAACCACCGTGGATACATGGTGTTTTGTTGTTGTTAAGCTATCGATTTATAACTATATTAATTCAACCAGGTAAGACCCCACTGAGCTGCTTAGCTCCGTTGTCAGAAGCGATCTGGCCACAAACGATAGCTCAACGAAGTGGGTTATCATCATCATCATCGTCACGTGGGTATTTACAGCAGTCGCCAAATACTCTGAACGCGTGTTTCTAAATGCGGATGGAAAAACCGGAGGATACGGAGAAAAATTCACGCGACCACGGGAGAGATTGAAAGAGACGCAAACTCCAAATAAACAGCAGGCGTTAGGTCGAGATCGAGCCCACAAACATACTGTATACCAGGCGAGGTAGTTACATTTTCAGCATGGAAAGAGAGAGACACGCAAATATACAGCGGGCGTTATGGTCGGGATTGAACCCACGAACTCCTGTATACCAGGCGAGGTAGTAAACATCTCACCATGGTAAGAGAGAGAGAGACACGCAAACTCCTAATATACAGCAGGCGTCGAGTTTAGGACTGGACCCACGACATCCTGTACACCAGGCGAGGTAGTTAACATCTCACCATGGTAAGAGAGAGAGAGACGCAAACTCCAAATATACAGCAGGCGTCGGGGTCGGAATTGAACCCACGACCTTCTGTAGACCAGGCGAGGTAGTTAACATCTCACCATGGTAAGAGAGAGAGAGACGCAAACTCCAAATATACAGCAGGCGTCGGGGTCGGAATTGAACCCACGACCTCCTGTAGACCAGGCGAGGTAGTTAACATCTCACCATGGTAAGAGAGAGAGACACGCAAACTCCAAATATACAGCAGGCGTCGGGTCGGAATTGAACCCACGACCTCTGCAGACCAGGCGAGGTAGTTAACATCTCACCATGGTAAGAGAGAGAGAGACGCAAACTCCAAATATACAGCAGGCGTCGGGGTCGGAATTGAACCCACGACCTTCTGTAGACCAGGCGAGGTAGTTAACATCTCACCATGGTAAGAGAGAGAGACACGCAAACTCCAAATATACAGCAGGCGTCGGGGTCGGAATTGAACCCACGACCTTCTGTATACCAGGCGAGGTAGTTAACATCTGACCAAAGAGAGAGAGAGACACGCAAACTCCAAATATACAGCAGGCGTCGGGTCGGAATTGAACCCACGACCTTCTGCAGACCAGGCGAGGTAGTTAACATCTCACCATGGTAAGAGAGAGAGAGACGCAAACTCCTAATATACAGCAGGCGTCGGGGTCGGAATTGAACCCACGACCTTCTGTAGACCAGGCGAGGTAGTAAACATCTCACCATGGTAAGAGAGAGAGACACGCAAACTCCAAATATACAGCAGGCGTCGGGGTCGGAATTGAACCCACGACCTCTGTAGACCAGGCGAGGTAGTTAACATCTCACCATGGTAAGAGAGAGAGACACGCAAACTCCAAATATACAGCAGGCGTCAGGGGTCGGAATTGAACCCACGACCTTCTGTATACCAGGCGAGGTAGTTAATATCGTACCACCATGGCACATAACGAACAATGACGTGCAACATTTCCTGGTAGAGAAACACGATGAGTAACGTCAATGCGTTCCCTTCAGCAGCCGCGGGTACACAACTAGAATAACGATGGAAGAACAAAAAAAAATTATAATAATTAGAGAATGGCAGGCATAGATGTATTGGACGTGTAATGAGAAAACTGGAGAGTTAAAACGAAATGTGGTTTTGAGTGGGGCCGTTAGAGATACCGCACGAAACACGTGGGTAGTGACGAATTGTGTTACAACACCATAATCAATTTGAACAGCTGGATGCCACTGGGAGTATCTAATGTCGAGTTCTTCAATGAAAGAGTGAGGTGAGGATGAGAGGGGCCCTCCGTGAGGTGTGGGATGAGAGAGAGGCCCCTGAGTGAGGTGGGATGAGAGAGAGGCCCCTGGGTGAGGTGAGTGATGAGAGAGGCCCCTGGGTGAGGTGGGTGAGAGAGAGGCCTCTGAGTGAGGTGGGGGGTGAGAGAGGCCCCTGAGTGAGGTGGGGGGTGAGAGAGGCCCCTGAGTGAGGTGTGAGATGAGAGCGAGGCCCCTGAGTGAGGTGGGATGAGAGAGAGGCCCCTGAGTGAGGTGTGGGATGAGAGAGAGAGGCCCCTGAGTGAGGTGGGATGAGAGAGAGGCCCCTGAGTGAGGTGGGATGAGAGAGAGGCCCCTGAGTGAGGTGGGATGAGAGAGAGGCCCCTGAGTGAGGTGGGATGAGAGAGAGGCCCCTGAGTGAGGTGGGATGAGAGAGAGGCCCCTGAGTGAGGTGGGGGAGAGAGGCCCTGAGTGAGGTGGGGGTGAGAGAGAGTCCCCTGAGTGAGGTGTGGATGAGAGAGGCCCCTGAGTGAGGTGGGGTGAGAGAGAGAGAGGCCCCTGAGTGAGGTGTGGGGTGAGAGAGGCCCTGAGTGAGGTGTGGGATGAGAGAGGCCCCTGAGTGAGGTTGGGTGAGAGAGAGAGGCCCCTGAGTGAGGTGTGGGGTGAGAGAGGCCCCTGAGTGAGGTGTGGGATGAGAGAGAGGCCTCTGAGTGAGGTGAGTGATGAGAGAGAGGCTCCTGAGTGAGGTGTGGGGTGAGAGAGAGGCCCCTGAGTGAGGTGGGGGGTGAGAGAGAGAGGCCCCTGAGTGAGGTGGGGTGAGAGAGAGGCCCCTGAGTGAGGTGGGGTGAGAGAGAGGCTCCTGAGTGAGGTGTGGGGTGAGAGAGAGGCCCCTGAGTGAGGTGGGGGTGAGAGAGAGGCCCATGAGTGAGGTGTGAGATGAGAGAGAGGCCTCTGAGTGAGGTGAGGGGTGAGAGAGGCCCCTGAGTGAGGTGGGGGGTGAGAGAGAGGCCCCTGAGTGAGGTGGGGGGTGAGAGAGTCCCCTGGGTGAGGTGGGGGTGAGAGAGAGGCCTCTGAGTGAGGTGTGGGTGAGAGAGAGGCCTCTGAGTGAGGTGTGGGATGAGAGAGAGGCCCCTGAGTGAGGAGGGATGAGAGAGAGGCCCCTGAGTGAGGTGAGTGATGAGAGAGGCTACTGAGTGAGGTGGGGGTGAGAGAGAGGCCCTGAGTGAGGTGGGGGTGAGAGAGGCCCCTGAGTGAGGTGGGTTGAGAGAGAGGCCCCTGAGTGAGGTGAGTGATGAGAGAGGCTACTGAGTGAGGTGGGGGTGAGAGAGAGCCCTGAGCTCCGTGTGGGATGAGAGAGAGGCCTCTGAGTGAGGTGTGCGTTGAGAGAGAGGCCCTCTGAGTGAGGTGTGCGTTGAGAGAGGCGCCCTGAGCTCCGTGTGGGATGAGGAGCGACATTTTCACACTCTGCCCCAACACCCTCCACACGCAACTCCACCGTGAACTCGAGTCGGCCACGTGCGCTGTCTCGCACGCGCCATTTAAGCCGTCAATCTTACCAAACGTTTGATAAACTCTGGCGGTAAACGTTTGGCACTTGCCGTGNAAAAAAAGAGCATTCTCAAGAGCCATGCTCAATTGAAAATGTCTTTTGTTACGAAAAAAAAATGAGGTGTAGGTCACACGTGAAGAACAGAGTGTGAGAGAGAGAGAGCGTGTAAAGACATAAGTTGCAACTGGAAGACAATGCCGCAGCTTTAGAGTGACCTTGACAAGAAAAAATGACAGGAGAAAGATTTGAAAAAAAATTGCGCAAATTTATAACGTGGTGCACAGATTCTGTGGGATCTAGAGGAGTGGGAGAAAGCACGGGCAAGCTGGGAAGGACAGAACACGTGGCAAACATTGCCCAAGCTCTGTAGCCCTGCATTTGGATGTTTTTCGAACTCCATGGTGTATGTGATGTTATCTTCCTCGTCCGGTATACAGGAGGTCGTGAGTTCAATCCTGGACCCTGACGATGCCCGTTGTATAATTTGAGTGTTCTGGAGGGTGTGAGAGAGTGTGTGAGCGTGTGTGAGTAGGGAGCGGTGGTGCAGTGGTTAGCGCGCTGCTCTACGAACCCGGCGACCCGAGTTCGATTCCCGCTCGTGGCCAACACCTGTGACGGTCCTGGGTCTCTCCTGGGTCGACTCAGCCTCAAATGATACCCGGTGCGGTGTGTAGTAAACATCGCCATGAGGGAGACAAAGGCGGCCGGGCGTGGTGGTGGCCACAAACCCACTCGTTCACGCGTTTCGGCCTTTATTAATGCTACCCCTACCCCCTCCCTTTGATGCTGCTAATCCTGCATAATGCACGGGCATAATATGACTTTGAAACCCCCCGCCCACCTCCTACGCATTTCACAAGTAGTGACTAATCCCATATCTGCATTTCCATAAATATGCTAATTTACTCTTGATATGCAAATTATTTTGTCAAGGCGCTCTTCTCCCCTTCCAACCCAGCTGAAATATTCTCTCCAAGCCTGGTGGTGTTTCATTCAGACGCTGTCTTCCCGACAGACCTGTTCTTCACCTGAGGACGGCTGCTTGCGTCGTGAGAATTATTTTATAATGTTTTATTGTTATTATTTTATTATTTCCCTTCTACGTGACTTTACCGAAAGAACCAAGAAGACGCTAACAGCGCTGAACAGTCGTGAAGGAACGGGGGGTTTGTTGTGGAGCCTTGCCACCATCCACCCCACACCTCTCACGGTAACTTTCGACGGCTGACAAAGTGGCAGCTTAACGCGCGTGTTAAATGTTTACATTTTAGTTAATGTGTTCTCGATGGCAGCTGGACGTCTCCCCACCAAAACATTGACACCCCACCCCTCCCACCACACGTTTTGTTTGGCTCAACCCACTGGTATGTTGACTCTCGCCTGGTATCAGGATCTGGTTACGACCCTGACAATGCCTGCGTTATTTGGATTTGCGTGTCTCTCTCCTCTCATCATCGCATCATCACGGTGAGGAGATGTTAACTACCTCGCCTGGTACGCAGGAGGTCGTGGATTCGATCCTGACCCTGATGCCTGCTGTATATTTGAAGTTTGCGTGTCTCTCTCTCTCATCATCATCATCATCATCACGGTGGCTAGGAGATGTTAACTACCTCGCCTGGTACGCAGGAGGTCGTGGGTTCGATCCTGACCCTGACGATGCCTGCTGTATATTTGGAGTTTGCGTGTTCTCTCTCTCATCATCATCACGGTGGCTAGGAGATGTTAACTACCTCGCCTGGTGTGCAGGAGGTCGTTCGTGGATTCGATCCAAAACCCTGACGATGTCTGCTGTATATTTGTAGTTTGCGTGTCTCTCATTCATCATTATCATCACGGTGGCTAGGAGATGTTAACTAACTCGCTTGGTATGCAGGAGGTCGTGGGTTCGATCCTGACCCTGACAACGCCTGCTGTATATTTGGAGTTTGTGTCTCTCTCTCATCATCATCATCACGGTGGCTAGGAGATGTTAACTACCTCGCCTGGTTTACAGGAGGTCGTGGGTTCGATCCCGATCCTTACCATTCCTGCTGTACATTTGGAGTTTGCGTGTCTCTCTCTCTCTCCGTGGTTGCGTGGATTTTTCTCCAGGTCCTCCCGGTTTTGTCCCTCAACATTGAGAATCAACATCACGGCCTAATGAGTATTTGGCTGCTATAGATTTCAACGTGGTGGTGATGATGGTGATGATAAGTCCACTTCGTTGAGCAATCATTCGTGATGGCCAGGTAGCTTCTGAAAGAGAGCTATGTAGCAGTTCAGCAGAGCCTGACCCCGTCACAAAACTACACCAAAAAAATAATAGTTTGGTGAAACAGTTTCGTTCATTTCTCCGCAAAGCAATCAACCACGTTGCCAAACAGCGGAGATTCATGTCCTCGTCGGGTTTAGTCAAAACACAACAACAACAACCGCGATTCGCCACTAAGTGCGGTTATTTATTATTTTTTTATATTTTCTTTCAAAAACATTTTTTTTTAAATATGAACAAGTGAAGAGAATGAGACGAATGGAAAACTAAAAATAAGTATAACCCGTAAAAACAAAGTTTTTCACTCTAAATCCTTTATATGCGTGGCGGCTAGAGTCCTCTCGTTTTCTGGCTTGAGATGGCTGCCACCTATGGGTCAGATGATTGTCTGCAGTATTAAACAATTGGTAATTAAATATTTAATTTGTTTTCCCTAAACAGTGTAAAATTTTGGAAAAAAAATTTCACGAACATTAATTGTCTCGCACAACGAGTCTGTGTGCAAAATGTCAGCTCGATTGGATCACGGGAAGTGGGTTAAAAACGACCGAAAGGTTTGCACGGTCGTAAGCAAGCAAGCAAGCGCGCAAGCAAGCAAGCGAACTTAATATAAAGGATTTAATAAGTATAACCCGTAAAAACAAAGTTTTTCACTATAAATCCTTTATATGCGTGGCGGCGAACTTAATATAAAGGATTAAAAATATATTCGCCTGTGGAGGACGCGGGGATCGATCCCGCGACCTTTGGCATGGGAAGAGAGGGCACTACCAACTGCGCTACTCCGCCACGGCCTGTGGAGGGGTTACGCTCTGGGCTCTTAAACTGTGACGTTCAGCCAAAGCCATGAATGCGTTCTATTTGAATATATGTAAAATACATTTTTTTGCCTAAAAAGTGTACAATTTTGGAATTTTTTTTTCCACGAACATAATTGGATCACGGGAAGTGGGTTAAAAAACGACCGAAAGATTTGCACGGTCGTAAGCAAGCAAGCAAGCACGCAAGCAAGCACGCAAGCAAGCACGCAAGCAAGCACGCAAGCAAGCAAGCAAGCGAACTTAATATAAAGGATTTAATCTAGGATTTAAAAAAAGCATCACGTGTTCATCGTTGACGTTCCGAGCAGATTTGACTACCGCTAAGGTGGGATAGTTACTCACCCCCACCTCTCGTAGCTACGCGGAGTCAAAAGTGTCAAAAATAGAGTTAATGTACAAAAATAATGGTGTTGCCCAACAAGACACACGGACACACAACAACCGCCATTCGCCACTAAGTGGCGGTGACGTCACCACGACGCTTGTGCCAGGACATGTGCACCTTGAGACCACGTGAAGTGTCGAACGCCCGCTGGCAGGAGGTCACGGGGCAGACCCAGCAGGTCCACGGGTCGACTGACCGAGATGACCGAGATGACTGGCTGATGCACACCTGTACCCCCTACTGTGCCAACTTGCTGTGCTTTAGCCACCCCGTGCTCCGCTCGTTGTTGTGAGCGTCGCTCCTCCGCCTCCGTTGTTGTTGGAGGGCGACTGCCTCCAACTGCCCAGTAGCGTCCTTCACGAGCCTCCTCCACTGAGGCCGATCTTGACACCGCTGGTACCGGTCATCGGCAAGTCCACTCAGCTCCACGCTCACACACACACGCACTCACTCACACACTCACTCAAACACGCACTCACACACGCACACACACACTCACACACACACTCACACACTCAAACACACATGCACTTACACACGCAATCATACTCACACGCACTCACACGCACGCACTCACACACACAAACGCACGCACTCACACGCACACACACACGCACGTACACGCACACGCACTCACACTCGCACGAACTCACACACACACGCACTCACGCACACACGCACACACACACGCACGTACACGCACACACACACGTACACGCACACACACACACGTACACGCACACACACGTACACACGCACACGCGTACGCACACACACACGTACACACACACACGTACACACGCACGCACTCACACCGAGAGAGAGAGAGAAGGGCGTCTTTGGCATGACGCATGAAGTGGACGACCGACGGCGGATTCCCCACCCCCTCCCCAAAATCATCATCCAGCCACCTCGCCCCATGCGGCACCCACCCACCCCCAACCAATCCACCCACCCCACCCACCAACCCACCCACCAATACACCCACCCACCCCATTCTACCCACGCCCCATACACCCCAACTTACCCACCCACCTCCAGCCACCCCACCCCATCCACCAATCTACCCCCCCACCCACCCATCCCACCCACCCACCCAGCCCACCATCCACCCACCATCCACCCACCCCACCCACCAACCCACCCACCAATACACCCACCCACCCCATTCTACCCACGCCCCATCCACACCCAACCCCACCCCAACCTACCCACCCACTCCACCCACCTCCACCACCCCCCACCCACCCATCCCACCCACCCACCCAGCCCACCATCCACCCACCATCCACTCACCTCACCCACCAACCCACCCACCAATACACCCACCCACCCCATTCTACCCACGCCCCATCTACCAATCCCCCCCACCCATCCCACCCACCCACCCAGCCCACCATCCACCCACCATCCACCCACCCCACCCACCAACCCACCCACCAATACACCCACCCACCCCATTCTACCCACGCCCCATCCACCCCAACCCACCCCAACCTACCCACCCACCTCCACCCACCTCCACCCACCCCCCCACCCACCCATCCCACCCACCCACCCAGCCCACCATCCACCCACCATCCACTCACCTCACCCACCAACCCACCCACCAATACACCCACCCACCCCATTCTACCCACGCCCCATCTACAATCCCCCCCACCCATCCCACCCACCCACCCAGCCCACCATCCACCCACCATCCACCCACCCCACCCACCAACCCACCCACCAATACACCACCCACCCCATTCTACCCACGCCCCATCCACCCCCAACCCAACCCCAACCTACACACCCACCCCACCCCATCCACCAATCCACCCAGCCACCATCCACCCACCCACCCAGCCCACCATCCACCCACCCACCAATACACCCACCCACCCCATTCTACCCACGCCCCATCCACCCCCAACCCAACCGCAACCTACCCACCCACCTCCACCCACTCCACCCCATCCACCAATCCACCCACCCCACCCACCCCACCCCCCACTCACCCTACCCACCCACCCATCCCAACCACCCACCCCCCACCCACCCCACCCCCACCCACACCACCCACCCCACCCATCCACCAATCCACCCACCCCCCCACCCCACCCATCCCACCCACCCACCCAGCCCACCATCCACCCACCATCCACCCACCCCCCACACCACCACCCCACCCACCCCACAGCTCTTGACCTACCACCCCCTGGAGCATCAACAACCTGAGCGCTGGGGGCGCATTGATTCGGGCGGGAGGAGGTAGTTGTTGTGGTGGGGGGTGTGTGTGTGGGGGGGGGGGGTGTGTACAACAAACAAACAATAACCATTCACCCCCCACCCTCCCCACCCCCCCCACACCCTCCACCACCGTTGGGTGCTCCGCCCCGCCGGGTCAGGTCAAGTCGCCGGGACTCGACTCGCGCGTTTTCATTGACGGCGGGAGGAAGGGGGGAGAGAGGGGGGAGGANGGGGGANGGGGGAGGAGGGGGAGGAGGAAGGGGAGAGAGGGGGGGAGGAGGGGGGAAGGGGAGGAGGGGGGAGGGGGAGGGGAGGAGGAGAGAGGGAGGAGGGGGGGAGGAGGGGAGGAGGGGGTAGGAGGGGGTAGGAGGAGGGGGAGGAGGGGAGTGAGGAGGGGGGAGGAGGGGGAAGGGGGAGGGAGGAGAGGGAGGAGGAGGAGGGGAAGGGAGGGAGGAGGAGGGTGGAGGGGGAGGTGGGGGAGGGGGAAGGGGGAGGGAGGAGGGAGGTGGGGGGAGGAGGGGGAGGATGGGGGAGGAGAGGGAGGAGAGGGAGGAGGGGGAGTGAGGAGGGGGGGAAGAGAGAGGGAAGCGAGAGGGGGAGGAGGGGGAGGGGAGGAGGGGAGGAGGGGGAGGAGGGGGTAGGTGTCCAGGTTCCGTTTAACAATCGGCGCACGTGTGAAGCTCCCCCCCCCTCTCTCCCACCACTACCCCCCTAACCCGCCCCCCTACCCTTACCCACCCCCCTACCCCGCCCCCTACCCCTACCCCGCCCCCTAGCCCCCCCCCCCCAACACCCCACACCCCCGCGTGTGACGTCAACGCGCACAATCGCGAAAGCGAATCTGGCCACGGGAACTTTCTTGAAATCTTTATTTTTATCAATTATTCTTGGCCGACAAAAAGAAAAGGCGAGGCCACCGATACAATGCGACGCCGATCGATATTGGAAGGGGGCGGGGGGGCATCTTGGGGCGAGAGGAGTGGTGGTGGTGGAGTTGGGAGTGGTGGTGTGATGGAGGAGGCTGCTGCTGTTACTGAGTTGGAGGCAGTCGCTCTCCAGCAAACAGCGGAGAGGCAGAGGAGCGACGCTCACCCATAGACACCCACACACCCAAAGAGACCCATAGACACCCATAGAGACCATAGACACCCACACACCCATACAGTCCACAGACAACCACACACCCATAGAGACACATACAGACCCATAGAGACCCATAGACACCCACACACCATAGAGACCCATAGACACCCACACACCCATAGAGACCCATAGACAACCATAGAGACCCATAGACACCCATACAGACCCATAGACACCCATACAGACCCATAGACACCCACACACCCATAGAGACCCATATACACCCACACACCCATACAGACCCATAGACACCCACACACCATAGAGACCCATAGACACCCACACACCCATAGAGACCCATAGACACCCATAGAGACCCATAGACACCACACACCCATACAGTCCCACAGACAACCACACAGCCATAGAGACCCATAGAGACCCATAGAGACCCATAGACACACACACCCATAGAGACCCATAGACACACACACCCATAGAGACCCATAGACACCCATAGAGACCCATAGACACCCATACAGACCCATAGACACCCATACAGACCCATAGACACCCACACACCCATAGAGACCCATATACACCCACACACCCATACAGACCCATAGACACCCACACACCCCATAGAGACCCATAGACACCCACACAGACCCATATACACCCATAGAGACCCATAGAGACCCATAGACACCACCACACCCATACAGACCATAGACACCCAACACCCATACAGACCATAGACACCCACATAGACCATAGACACCCACACACCCATAGAGACCCATAGACACCCATAGAGACCCATAGACACCCAGACCCATAGACACCCATACAGACCCATAGACACCCACACACCCATAGAGACCCATAGACACCCCCACCCATACAGACCCATAGACACCCATACACACCCAGACCCATAGACACCCCACACACAGACCCATAGACACCCCACACACAGACCCATAGACACCCCACACCCAGAGACCCATAGACACCCATACACCCATAGAGACCCATAGACACCCATATAGACCCATAGACACCTGTACAGACCCATAGACACCCATACAGACCATAGACACCCACACACCCATAAAGACCCATAGACACCCACACACCCATACAGACCCATAGACACCCACACACCCATACAGACCCATAGACACCCACACACTCATACAACCCATAGACACCCACACACTCATACAGACCCATAGACACCCACACACCCATAGAAACCCATAGACACCCACACACCCATCGAGACCCATAGACACCCATAGAGACCCATAGATACCTATACAGACCCATAGACACCCATACAGACCCATAGACACCCACACACCCATAGAGACCCATAGACACCCACACACCCATACAGACCCATAGACACCCACACACCCATACAGACCCATAGACACCCACACACTCATACAGACCCATAGACACCCACACACTCATACAGACCCATAGACACCCACACACCCATAGAGACCCATAGACACCCACACCCCATAGAGACCCATAGACACCCACAAACCCATATAACCCATATACACCCATAGAGACCCATAGAGACCCATAGACACCCACAAACTCATACAGACCCATAGACACCCACACACCCATACAGACCCATAGACACCCACATAGACGCATAGACACCCACACACCCATACAGACCCATAGACACCCATAGAGACCCATAGAGACCCATAGACACACACACCCATAGAGACCCATAGACACCCATAGAGACCCATAGACACCCACACTCATAGAGACACATAGACACATAGACACCCATAGAGACCCATAGACACCCACACCCATAGAGACCCATAGACACCTACAAACACATAAGACCCATAGACACCACAACCATACAGTCCCATAGACACCTACACACCCATACAGACCCATAGACACCCACACACCCATAGAGACCCATAGACACCCACACACCCATACAGACCCATAGACACCCACACACCCATACAGACCCATAGACACCCACACAGACCCATAGACACCCACACACCCATACAGACCCATAGACACCCACACACCCATACAGACCCATAGACACCCACACACCCATACAGACCCACAGACAGCCACACACCCATACAGACCCATAGACACACACATACAGACCATAGACACCCCACACACCCATACAGACCCATAGACACCCACACACTCATACAGACCCATAGACACCCACTCACCCATACAGACCCATAGACACCACACACCCATACAGACCCACAGACACCCACACACCCATAGAGACCCACAGACACCCACACACCCATACAGACGCATAGACACCCACACACCCATACAGACCCATAGACTCCCACACACCCATACAGACCCATAGACACCCACACACCCATACAGACCCATAGAAACCCACACACCCATACAGACCCATCGACACCCACACACCCATACAGACCCATAGACATTCACACACCCATACAGACCCATAGACACCCACACACCCATACAGACCCATAGACACCCACACACCCATACAGACCCATAGACACCCACACACCCATACAGACCCATAGACACCCACACACCCATACAGACCCACAGACACCCACACACCCATACAGACCCACAGACACCCACACACCCATACAGACCCATAGACACCCACACACATACAGACCATAGACACCCACACACGCATAGAGACCCACAGACACCCACACACCCATACAGACCCATAGACACCCATACAGCCATATAGACCCATAGACACCCACACACCCATAGAGACCCACCGACACCCACACACCCATACAGACCCATAGACACCCACACACTCATACAGACCATAGACACCCACACACCCATACAGACCCATAGACACCCACACACCCATACAGACCCACAGACAGCCACACATCCATACAGACCCATAGACACCCACACACATACAGACCCATAGACACCCACACACGCATAGAGACCACAGACACCCACACACCCATACAGACCATAGACACCCATACAGCCATATAGACCCATAGACACCCCACACCCATAGAGACCCACAGACACCCCACACCCAGACCCATAGACACCCCACACCCAGACCCATAGACACCCATATACACACCCATAGAGACCCACAGACACCCACACACCCATACAGACCCATAGAGACCCATACAGACTTTACCGAAAGAACCAAGAATATAAATTCCTGCAGTCACGAAAGTTTTAAGTCAAAATTTGGCTTTGGGGTGGGTTGTGGGAAAACAAAAAATCGCGTTTTGGTGAATGGACTCGCAAGTTCGAATGTTCCTACACGCGGTTTGTGCAACGTCGCATTTGACGGGGCAATCGAATCCACCTTTGTTTTTTGCGACCTGCAAAATCTCTTTCGGGAGGATTTAAATGCCTCGAAGGTTGAAACGGCCGCGCTGTGCTGGAAGAGACGGCGCTGCAATGGGCCGCGGTACTTAATTTCCAAGGATAGCAACAACAAAAAAAGAGAAAATATTTGAAAAAAAGAGATTATATAATAAAATTTGAAAATATATATAAAATAGAAAATGTATATTAAAAAGAGAATATTTCAAATATTGAGAATATATAAAAAACAAACGCAAGGCACGCACACACGCGCACGCCCGTGAAATGTCACTCGCTAATGTTTGGTGGCATTGCTGCTGCTGCTGCTGCTGTCACTGCTGCTTCTGTAACTGCTGCTGCTGCTGTTGCTGCCACTGCTGCTGCTGCTGTTGCTGCTGTCACTGCTGCTTCTGTAACTGCTGCTGCTGCTGTTGCTGCCACTGCTGCTGCTGCTGTTGTTGCTGTCACTCCTGCTTCTGTAACTGCTGCTGCTGCTGCTGTTGCTGTTGCTCATGTAACTGCTGCTATTGCCACTGCTGCTTGTGTAACTGCTGCTGCTGCCACTATTGATGTCACTGCTGCTTCTGTAACTGCTGCTGCTGCCGCTGTTGATGTCACTGCTGCTTCTGTAACTGCTGCTGCTGCCGCTGTTGATGTCACTGCTGCTTCTGTAACTGCTGCTGCTGCCACTGTTGATGTCACTGCTGCTTCTGTAACTGCTGCTGCTGCTACTATTGATGTCACTGCTGCTTCTGTAACTGCTGCTGCTGCAGCTGTTGATGTCACTGCTGCTTCTGTAACTGCTGCTGCTGCCGCTGTTGATGTCACTGCTGCTTCTGTAACTGCTGCTGCTGCCGCTGTTGATGTCACTGCTGCTTCTGTAACTGCTGCTGCTGCGCTGTTGATGTCACTGCTGCTTCTGTAACTGCTGCTGCTGCCGCTGTTGAATTCACTGCTGCTTCTGTAACTGCTGCTGCTGCCGCTGTTGATGTCACTGCTGCTTCTGTAACTGCTGCTGCTGCATCTGTTGATGTCACTGCTGCTCTGTAACTGCTGCTGCTGCAGCTGTTGATGTGACTGCTGCTTCTGTAACTGCTGCTGCTGCCACTATTGATGTCACTGCTGCTTCTGTAACTGCTGCTGCTGCCGCTGTTGATGTCACTGCTGCTTCTGTAACTGCTGCTGCTGCAGCTGTTGATGTCACTGATGCTTCTGTAACTGCTGCTGCTGCTACTATTGATGTCACTGCTGCTTCTGTAACTGCTGCTGCCGCTGTTGATGTCACTGCTGCTTCTGTAACTGCTGCTGCTGCAGCTGTTGATGTCACTGCTGCTTCTGTAACTGCTGCTGCTGCCGCTGTTGATGTCACTGCTGCTTCTGTATCTGCTGCTGCTGTAGCTGTTGATGTCACTGCTGCTTCTGTAACTGCTGCTGCAGCTGTTGAATTCACTGCTGCTTCTGTAACTGCTGCTGCTGCCGCTGTTGATGTCACTGCTGCTTCTGTAACTGCTGCTGCTGCAGCTGTTGATGTCACTGCTGCTTCTGTAACTGCTGCTGCTGCAGCTGTTGATGTCACTGCTGCTTCTGTAACTGCTGCTGCAGCTGTTGAATTCACTGCTGCTTCTGTAACTGCTGCTGCTGCCGCTGTTGATGTCACTGCTGCTTCTGTAACTGCTGCTGCTGCAGCTGTTGATGTCACTGCTGCTTCTGTAACTGCTGCTGCTGCCGCTGTTGATGTCACTGCTGCTTCTGTAACTGCTGCTGCTGCAGCTATTGATGTTACTGCTGCTTCTGTAACTGCTGCTACTGCCGCTGTTGATGTCACTGCTGCTTCTGTAACTGCTGCTGCTGCAGCTGTTGATTTCACTGCTGCTTCTGTAACTGCTGCTGCTGCCGCTGTTGATGTCACTGCTGCTTCTGTAACTGCTGCTGCTGCTGTCGCTATTGATGTCACTGCTGCTTCTGTAACTGCTGCTGCTGTCGCTATTGATGTCACTGCTGCTTCTGTAACTGCTGCTGCTGCTACTGTTGATGTCACTGCTGCTTCTGTAACTGCTGCTGCTGCCGCTGTTGATGTCACTGCTGCTTCTGTAACTGCTGCTGCTGCCGCTGTTGATGTCACTGCTGCTTCTGTAACTGCTGCTGCTGCAGCTGTTGATGTCACTGCTGCTTCTGTAACTGCTGCTGCCGGTATTGATGTCACTGCTGCTTCTGTAACTGCTGCTGCTGCAGCTGTTCATGTCACTGCTGCTTCTGTAACTGCTGCTGCTGCACTGCTGCTGCACTGTTGCTGGCGCTGATGCTTCTGTTACTGCTGTTGCTCTCACTGTTGCTGCTCCTGCTACTGCTCCTGTTGCTACTTTTGCTGCTGCAATGCCTCTAAAATCGCTTCCTCGGTACAATGCAATTCCGATTTGACCGCCCAATCGTGGCGTTAAAGTCGCAACAATCGAAATTGGAATATTGGATTATCCCGGAAAGGAATCCGATGAGCAGTAAAATCACGAGGAATGGCAGTGTGGATGCTCAATGAGGCTCCGAGTGTGTAGAAGATGACTCAGTGTACTCAGGGCTCAAGCCATCAAACAAATATGAAACGAAGCGATTTTAATTGTATCGCTCTTTTTCAGAAGCGACCTGGCCACAAACGATAGCTTCTGTAACTGCTGCTGCGGAGTGGCTGATATCATCGTCATCATCATCGCGTGGACATTTTATGGCAGCAGCAGTCAAATACTCCGAACGCGTGTGTCTGAATGCGTAGGGAAAAAACGGAGGATCCGGAGGAAAATCCACGAGACCAAGGGGAGAGAGAGAAAGAGAGACGCGCAAACTCCAAATGTACAGCAGGCGTCAGGGTCGGGATCGAACCCACGACCTCCTGTGTACCAGGCGAGGTATTTAACATCTCACCACGGAGAGAGAGAGAGAGACACGCAAACTCAAATATACAGCAGCAGGCGTCAGGGTCGGGATCGAACACGACCTCCTGTATACCAGGCGAGGTAGTTAACATCTCACCACGGAGAGAGAGAGAGAGACACGCAAACTCCAATTATACAGCAGGCGTCAGTGTCGGGATGGAACCACGACCTCCTGCACACCAGGCGAGGTAGTTAACATCTCTAGCACAGTGATGATGATGATGAGAGAGAGAGACACGCAAACTCCAATACACAGCAGGCGTCAGGGTCGGGATCGAACCACGACTCCTGCACACCAGGCGAGGTAGTTAACATCTCCAGCCACAGTGTGATGATGATGAGAGAGAGACACGCAAACTCCAAATACAGCAGGCGTCAGGGTCGGGATGGAACCCACGACTTCCTGCACACCAGGCGAGGTAGTTAACATCTCACCACGGAGAGAGAGAGAAAGACACGCAAACTCCAATATACAGCAGGCGTCAGGGTCGGGATCGGAACCACGACTCCTGCACACCAGGCGAGGTAGTTAACATCTCACCACTGTGATGAGATGAGAGAAGACACGCAAACTCAAATTAACAGCAGGCGTCAGGGTCGGGATCGAACACGCGACTCCTGCACACCAGGCGAGGTAGTTAACATCTCCTAGCCACAGTGATGATGATGAAGAGAGAGACACGCAAACTCCCAATACACAGCAGGCGTCAGGGTCGGGATCGAACCCACGACTCCTGCAACCAGGCGAGGTAGTTAACATCTCTAGCACAGTGATGATGATGATGAGAGACACGCAAACTCCAATACACAGCAGGCGTCAGGGTCGGATCGAACCACGACTCCTGCAGACCAGGCAGGTAGTTAACATCTCCTACACGTGATGATGATGATGAGAGAGAGAGACACCAAACTCCAATACACAGCAGGCGTCAGGGTCGGGATCGAACCCACGACCTCCTGCAGACCAGGCGAGGTAGTTAACATCTCCTAGCCACCGTGATGATGATGATGAGAGAGACACGCAAACTCCCATATACAGCAGGCGTCAGGGTCGGGATCGAAACCCCGACCTCCTGCAGACCAGGCGAGGTAGTCACCATCTCCTAGCCACCGTNCCCCCCTCCAGCTAACAAAGGCAGAGTTTTCCACCCAGCGTCTGCCCATTCCTCTGCCGTAATCCTACACCTTCCCATCCCTCAACCATCGATTTCTCCCAATGGATGTAGTCAACATCTCCTATCCACCTCCATATTCATGACTCACTATTCGCTCCTCCCTCCACCAAATTATGCATCCATCTCATATCCCACCCCCACCTCCACATACACCCAAACCCCATCCATCTATCCCTCCGTCCATCCATCCAAACCCCTCTGATCTCACGCCTCTCCCAATAATTCCTCCTAGTTGTGCTTCTAGATTTGAGTTTTCGTGACTGCAAGAATCCATACCCCTTCTTCTTGGTTCTTTCGGTAAAGTCGTAGAAGTGAATAAAAAAATAATAAAAATAAAACGTAATAAAATACAATTCTCACACGTTTCGGCCACAACGCAAGCAAGCACCGTCCTCAGGTGAAGAACAGGTCGTCGGAAAGACGCTCCGAAAAAACATACCCCTTTTGGTTACCGGTAAGTCATGTGGGTATAAAAATAAAGAATAAAAATAAAATACAAATCAAACACACACACACACACACNCACACACACACAACACACACACACACCACACACACACCTACCCCACCACACCACACCCACCCCCACCACACGTGCTAGCCCCGCGCACACACCACACCACNCACACNCCACCACCACCACCCCACACCCCACTACTCCCACACTACACCCACCNCNCCCNCNCCACCACACCACCACCACACANANCACGTACNCACCAACNCCCCACCCNGCCCNCCAACACCCCCCCNCCCCACCCCCCCACCCCCCACCCCCNCNCCCACACCCCCCACTANACCNCTACCCNCACCACACACACCACACACCNCCCACCCNCCCCCCAACCCCCCCCCCNCCNCCNCCNCCACNCCNCCACACNCTACCCCACCCCCCCCNCNCNCCACCCCCCACACCCCACNCACACACCACCACACACNCACACANCACACNCNCGGACCCCACCCCCNCACCCCACACCTACCNCACCACCNCCCCCACACACACACACACACACACACCACACAACCNCACNACCCCNCNCACACACACACACCACCACCACCCACCCACTACCCNCCCACCNCCACCTACCCTACACACACACACACCNCACACACACNCACACAACACTACCACACNCTACACACCCACACACTACCCCACACACAGCCACACCACACACACACTACACACACACACACACNCACACCACACATCCCNCCCNCNCCTACACACACACACACACCACACACCACACCACCACACACACACACACNCCACCACACACNACACACACACCNCNCACACNCACACACACNCACAACACACACACACACACACACACACGACCACNCACACACACANCACACACACANCACACACACACACCACACCACNCACACACACACACACACTACACACACACACCAACACANCACACCACACACACACACNCCCACACACACACACACACACNCNCACCAACCCCACACACACACACACACACACACACACACNCACACACACACACACACACNCACACACACACACACACNCACACACACACACACNACACACNCCACACACACCACAACACCACACACACACACACCACACACACANCACACACACANCACACACACACACACACNCACANCACACACACACACCATACACACNCACNCACACACACACACACNCACNCAGCCCACAGCACACCCCACACACACACACACACACTANACACANCACNCNCCACCATANCACACANANCACACACNCACACGGACCCCACACACACANCACCACACACACCACTTACACGACCACACACACCACACACACACACNCACACCACACAGACNACACACACACACACACACACACACNCACACACACACACACCACNCCACACANCACACACACACNCCCACACACACACACACACACACACACACACACACACACACACACACACACACCACACACNCCACACNCNCACACACANCACCACCCACACACACTANCACACNCCNCCACAACAACANACACACACACANCACACACACNCACAACACACACACACACACACACACACACACCCCACACACACCACACACACACACANCACACACACCACACACACACACACACACACACACACCACNCNCACNCCCNCCACACACACACACACACANCACAACACNCACACACCACACACACANCACACACACCACACACACACACACACCCACACACANACNCACCACACACACACACACACACNCACAACACACACACACCACNCCCANCACANACACCACACACACACACCANCANCACACACACACACACCTTACACCCCCNCNCACCACACACACACACACACACANCACACACCTACNCCACACACACACACACACACACNCCACACACNCACGTACACACACACACACACCACACACACACACACACACCANCACACACACANCACACACACACACACACACACNGCCAACTGGANCCCACACACACACACACACACACACACTACACACACACACATCCTACACACANCACCACACACACACACACACACACACACACACACACACACACACACACACACACACAGCCACACATCACCCCACACACACACACACANCACACACACCCACACACACACCNCACACACNCCACACACACACACACACACACACCACACACACACACACACACACACACACACACACACACACACANCACACACACATCACACACACACACACACACACACACACCACACACACACACACCACACACACACCACACACACACACACACACACCACACACACACATCACACACACCACACACACACACCACACACAGAGAGAGAGAGGAGGGGAAGAGGGGGGAGGGGGAGGCGAGAGGGGGTAGAGGGGAGAGGAGAGGGGGAGAGGGGGGAGGGAGAGGGGGGAGCGGGGGATGAGAGGGGAGGGGAGAGGGGGAGAGGGGAGAAGGGGGAGCGGGGATGAGAGGGGGAGGGGAGAGGGGAGGGGAGAGGGGGGAGAGGGGGATGAGAGGGGGAGGGGAGCGGGGATGAGTGGGGGTAGGGAGGGGCGGGAGAGGGGAGATGGGGGACAAGGGAGATGGGGGATAGGTGGGAAGGGGGGGAGGTAAAGACACTTGCTGAAACCCGAAGGAGCGAGATGGGGAGGGAGAGATGAGAAGATGATGGAGAGAGACAGAGTCAGATGGGGGGGGGTAGGCTAAGACGTCGGCATGGCTGCTGAACGTGGAACGTTGCGCCGACGTTGGCTCAACGTTGGCGATTGTTAGACAGAGCTACGGAGGGTCACAGCAAGAACGTGTGTGTGTGTGAGAGAGAGAGAGGTAGAGCCAGAGAGAGAAATTGCCGGGCATTTTAGGGGAGGTTGCAGGGAGCCTCGGCTGATGGAGTCGAGAAAGAGACATCGCTTGAAGCGATGGAGGATGGAGGCTTGGCAGTCACGAAAACTTCAAATCGAGAATGAACCACCTCTACGGGGAAGGGATTCCACCGATCTGTAGCAGACAACGGGACGAGAAATCACGGCTAATCGAATCGCTAACCTTGAAATGTTCTTGCTGTCATCATCACGCCTGATGATGATTGCTTGTGTTGCAATCGAAACGTCATGATTTAATTTTGTTTATTTTTTTATCTTTACTCCCAATATACAGCAGGCGTCAGGGTCGGGATCGAACCCACGACCTCCTGCAGACCAGGCGAGGTAGTCACCATCTCCTAGCCACCGACCCCCCTCCCAGCTAACATGCAATGGCATGAGTTTCCAATCCCCAGCGTCTGCCCATTCCTCTGCCGTAATCCTACACCTTCCCATCCCTCACCATCGATTTCTCCCAATGGATGTAGGAACATCCAACAATGCTCCTAAATCCATCCTCCATATTCATGACTCACCTATTCGCTCCTCCCTCCACCAAATTATGCATCCATCTCATATCCCACCCCCACCTCCACATCAACACCCAAACCCCATCCATCTATCCCTCCGTCCATCCATCCAAACCCCTCTGATCTCACGTCCTCTCCTTTTACAATAATTCCTCCAAATAGTTGTCTCGCTTCTAGATTTGAAGTTTTCGTGACTGCAAGAATCCATACCCCTTCTTCTTGGTTCTTTCGGTAAAGTCACGTAGAAGTGAAATAATAAAATAATAAAAATAAAACGTAATAAAATACAATTCTCACGACGTTTCGGCCACAACGCAAGCAAGCAGCCGTCCTCAGGTGAAGAACAGGTCTGTCGGAAAGACAGCGTCCGAAAAAACCATACCCCTTTTGGTTATTCCGGTAAAGTCATGTGGGTATAAAAATAAAGAATAAAATAAAATACAAATC
>WFAB01002007.1:0-50000 GCA_018977245.1 Lethenteron camtschaticum
ATGGGTCTCTGTGTGTGTCAATGGGTCTCTGTGTGAGTCTATGGTCTCTGTGTGAGTCTATGGGTCTCTGTGAGTCTGGGGTCTCTGTGTGAGTCTATGGGTCTCTGTGTGAGTCATGGGTCTCTGTGTGAGTCTATGGGTCTCTGTGTGAGTCTATGGGTCTCTGTGAGTCTGTATGGGTCTCTGTGTGAGTCTATGGGTCTCTGTGTGACTCTATGGTCTCTGTGAGTCTATGGGTCCTTGTGTGAGTCTATGGGTCTCTGTGTAGTCTATGGGTCTCTGTGAGTCTATGGGTCTCTGTGAGTCTATGGGTCTCTGTGTGACTCTATGGGTCTCTGTGAGTCTATGGGTCTCTGTGAGTCTATGGGTCTCTGTGAGTCTATGGGTCTCTGTGTGACTCTATGGTTCTATGTGTGAGTCTATGGGTCTCTGTGATTCTCTGTGAGTCTATGGGTCTCTGTGAGTCTGTGTGTCTCTGTGTGAGTCTATGGGTCTCTGTGTGACTCTATGGGTCTCTGTGTGTCAATGGTCTCTGTCTATGGGTCTCTGTGTGAGTCTATGGGTCTCTGTGTGTGTCAATGGGTCTCTGTGAGTCTGTGGGTCTCTGTGTGACTCTATGGGTCTCTGTGTGTCTATGGGTCTCTGTGTGTGTCAATGGGTCTCTGTGTGAGTCTATGGGTCTGTGTGAGTCTATGGGTTTCTGTGTGACTCTATGGGTCTCTGTGTGTGTCAATGGGTCTCTGTGAGTCTGTGGGTCTCTGTGTGAGTCTATGGGTCTCTGTGTGACTCTATGGGTCTCTGTGTGTGTCAATGGGTCTCTGTGAGTCTGTGGGTCTCTGTGTGAGTCTATGGGTCTCTGTGTGACTCTATGGGTCTCTGTGTGAGTCTATGGGTCTCTGTGAGTCTATGGGTCTCTGTGAGTCTATGGGTNTCTGTGAGTCTATAGGTCTCTGTGAGTCTATGGGTCTCTGTGACTCTAGGGTCTCTGTGTGTGTATGGGTCTCTGTGAGTCTGTGGGTCTCTGTGTGAGTCTATGGGTCTGTGTGACTCTATGGGTCTCTGTGTGAGTCTATGGGTCTCTGTGTGAGTCTATGGGTCTCTCTGTGAGTCTATGGGTCTCTTTGTGACTCTATGGGTGTCTCTGTGAGTCTATGGGTCTCTGTGTGACTCTATGTATCTGTGTGACTCTATGGGTCCTGTGTGAGTCTATGGGTCTCTGTGTGAGTCTATGGGTCTCTGTGTGACTCTATGTATCTCTGTGTGACTCTATGGGTCTCTGTGTGAGTCTGGGTCTCTGTGTGAGTCTATGGGTTTCTCTCTCTTGTGAATGAATCTGAGACCCATTGCTGCGTCTTGGCAGGGAGGACTGGGCTCACTCCCTCCTCACCTCCGCACCTCATCGCTGCCAACACAGCTCCACCTGCAAGGCAAGCGAGCTGAGCGAGCGAGTGGGTGAGCGAGTGAGTGGCGAGTGGCGAGTGGTGGTGAGTGAGCGGGTGTGTGAGCGAGTGGNTGGGTGAGTGAGTGGGTGAGTGAGTGGGTGGGTGGGTGAGTGAGTGAGTGGGTGAGTGAGTAAGTAAGTGAGCGAGTGGGCGAGCGAGCGGGTGAGTGATGGTGAGTGAGTGGGTGAGTGGGTGAATGAGCGAGTGAGTGGGTGAGTGAGTAGTGGGTGGCGAGTGGGCGAGCGAGTGAGTGGGTGAGTGAGTGAGTGAGTGGGAGTGAGTGATGATGAGGAGTGAGCGGGTGAGTGAGCGGTGAATGAGTGGGTGAGCGAGTGGGTGATGGGTAATGGAGTGGGCATGGGTGAGTGAGTGGGTGAATGAGCAAGTGAGTGAGTGAGCGAGTGGGTGAGTGAGNGAGTGAGTGAGCGAGCGAGTGAGTAGTNTGCGAGCGAGCGAGCGAGTGAGTGGGTGAGCGGCGAGTGAGTAAGTGAGTAAGTGAGTGAGCGGGTGAAGTGAGTGAGCGGGCGAGCGAGTGGGTGACGGTGGCTGTGTGGTGCCGTCTCTCTGCGTGGGCAGGTTCCCCAACAGCCAACTTGGCAGCCTGCCGAGGAGCCTCCATGTCCCGAGGTGAGGAGGGGGGGAGCGGGGGGGGGTGTGGGGGGGAGCGGGGGGGGGGTGGGGGGGAGCGGGGGGAGTGGGGGGGCGGCGGGGGGGTGTGAATCTTGAGGTGGGCACCGTGACCCTTTGACCTGCTGTGTGGTGACCCCTCCCTCCCCCTAACAAACCCACGGTCACCCCCCTCCCCTCCCTCTCCTCCCCTCTCCCCCACAAACCCTCTCCCCCCTCCTCCCCCTCCCCCTCCTCCCCTCCCCCCCTCCCCCTCCCCCCCTCCCCAGGTGGAGGTAGACCTGCTGGGCCACCTAGAGCACCAGGGCCTAGTGGCGTTTGGCCGCTCTGAGGCCTCTCACCTCTCTCCCCCTCTCTCCCCCTCCCCCCCCCCTTCCTCCCCCCCCCTCTCCCCCCCCTCTCTCCCCCCCCTCTCCCCCCCCTCCCCAGGTGGAGGTAGACTTGCTGGGCCACCTGGAGCACCAGGGCCTAGTGGCGTTTGGCAGCCGTGAAGCCTCCCGTCGCCTGGCGGACGCCGTGAGCTTCGCCCAGCGGCTGCAGGCCGTGGACACCCACGCGGTGAGCCCCATGGTGAGTGGCGCTCACCGGGGCAGGTGAGTGGTCACCCCTCACTCACCACTCACCTAGCACTCACCTAGCACTCACCCTCACTCACCTAGCACGCACACCCACCACTCACCCACGCGGTGAGCGCCATGGTGAGTGGCGCTCACCAGGGCAGGTGAGTGATGCTCACACTCACCACTCACCTAGCACTCACTCACTCACACTCACCCACGCGGTGAGCCCCATGGTGAGCGGTGCTCACCAGGGCAGGTGAACACTCACCCTCCCTCACCCTCACACTCACCTAGCACTCACTCACCTAGCACTCACACTCACACTCACCTAGCACTCACCCTCACACTCACCTAGCACTCACCCTCACACTCACCTAGCACTCACACTCACACTCACCTAGCACTCACCCTCACACTCACCTAGCACTCACCTCACACTCACCTAGCACTCACACTCACTCACTCACCTCACTCACCTAGCACTCACCTAGCACTCACTCACCTCACTCACCCTCACTCACCTAGCACTCACTCACTCANCCACCACTCACCCACGCGGTGAGCCCCATGGTGAGCGGTGCTCACCAGGGCAGGTGAGCGCTCATCACTCACCTTGCACTCACCTAGCACTCACACTCACCCACTCACTCACTCACCCACTCACCAGTTCATTCACTCACTCACCCACTCACCAGCTCATTCCTTCACTCACCCACTCACTCACTCATTCCTTCACTCACCACCAGCTCATTCCTTCACTCACCACTCACTCATTCCTTCACTCACTCACCAGCTCATTCCTTCACTCACCACTCAACTCATTCCTTCACTCACCACCAGCTCATTCCTTCACTCACCACTCAACTCATTCCTTCACTCACCACCAACTCATTCCTTCACTCACCACTCAACTCATTCCTTCACTCACCACCAGCTCATTCCTTCACTCACCACTCAACTCATTCCTTCACTCACCACTCACCAGCTCATTCCTTCACTCACTCACCCACTCACTCACTCATTCCTTCACTCACTCACCAACTCATTCCTTCACTCACTCACCAACTCATTCCTTCACTCACTCACCCACTCACTCATTCCTTCACTCCTCACTCACCAACTCATTCCTTCACTCACTCACCAACTCATTCCTTCACTCACTCACCCACTCACTCACTCATTCCTTCACTCACTCACCAGCTCATTCCTTCACTCACTCACTCACTCATTCCTTCACTCACTCACTCACTCACTCATTCCTTCACTCACTCACCCACTCACTCACTCATTCCTTCACTCACTCACCAACTCATTCCTTCACTCACTCACCAACTCATTCCTTCACTCACTCACCCACTCACTCATTCCTTCACTCACTCACCAGCTCATTCCTTCACTCACTCACCAGCTCATTCCTTCACTCACTCACTCACCAACTCATTCCTTCACTCACTCACCCACTCACTCACTCATTCCTTCACTCACTCACCAACTCATTCCTTCACTCACTCACCCACTCACTCACTCATTCCTTCACTCACTCACCAACTCATTCCTTCACTCACTCACCCACTCACATCATTCCTTCACTCACTCACCAACTCATTCCTTCACTCACTCACCACTCACCACTCATTCCTTCACTCACTCACCAACTCATTCCTTCACTCACTCACCAACTCATTCCTTCACTCACTCACTCACTCACTCATTCCTTCACTCACTCACCAGCTCATTCCTTCACTCACTCACTCACCAACTCATTCCTTCACTCACTCACCACTCACTCACTCATTCCTTCACTCACTCACCAGCTCATTCCTTCACTCACTCACTCACCAACTCATTCCTTCACTCACTCACCCACTCACTCATTCCTTCACTCACTCACCAGCTCATTCCTTCACTCACTCACTCACCACTCATTCCTTCACTCACTCACCCACCACTACTCATTCCTTCACTCACTCACCACTCATTTCACTCACTCACTCACCACTCATTCCTTCACTCACTCACCCACTCACTCACTCATTCCTTCACTCACTCACCCAACTCATTCCTTCACTCACTCACCCACTCACTCACTCATTCCTTCACTCACTCACCAACTCATTCCTTCCTCACTCACTCACTTCCTTCACTCACTCACCAACTCATTCCTTCACTCACTCACCCACTCACTCACTCATTCCTTCACTCACTCACCAACTCATTCCTTCACTCACTCACCCCACTCACTCACTCATTCCTTCACTCACTCACCACTCATCCTTCACTCACTCACCCACTCACTCACTCATCCTTCACTCACTCACCACTCACTCCATTCACTCACTCACCCACTCACTCACACTCANCCTCACTCACTCCACTCACCTTCACTCACTCACCACTCACCTCACTCACCCACTCACTCACTCATCCTTCACTCACTCACCCACCACTCATTCCTTCACTCACTCACCAACTCATTCCTTCACTCACTCACCCACCACTCATTCCTTCACTCACTCACCAACTCATTCCTTCACTCACTCACTCCTTCACTCACTCACCTTCACTCACCTCATTCCTTCACTCACTCACCACTCATTCCTTCACTCACTCACCACTCACTCATCCTTCACTCACCACCCACTCACTCACTCATTCCTTCACTCACTCACCACTCACCTTCACTCACCACCCACTCTCATTCCTCACTCACACCACTCATTCCTTCTCACCANCAACTCACCTCACTCACTCACCAAGCTCTTCCTTCACTCACTCACCAACTCATTCCTTCATCACTCACCCACTCACTCATTCCTTCCTCACTCACTCACCCAGCTCATTCCTTCACTCACTCACCAACTCATTCCTTCACTCACCACTCAGCTCATTCCTTCACTCACCACCCACCCAGCTCATTCCTTCACTCACCACCAACTCATTCCTTCACTCCCCACCCAACTCATTCCTTCACTCACCACCAGCTCATTCCTTCACTCACCACTCACTCATTCCTTCACTCACCACCAGCTCATTCCTTCACTCACCACCCAGCTCATTCCTTCACTCACCACCAACTCATTCCTTCACTCACCACTCACTCATTCCTTCACTCACCACCCAACTCATTCCTCATCACCACCAGCTCATTCCTTCACTCACCACCCAACTCATTCCTTCACTCACCACCCAACTCATTCCTTCACTCACCACCAACTCATTCCTTCACTCACCACCCAACTCATTCCTTCACTCACCACCCACTCACCACCCAACTCATTCCTTCACTCACCACCAACTCATTCCTTCACTCACCACCCAACTCATTCCTTCACTCACTCACTCACTCATTCCTTCACTCACTCACTCACTCATTCCTTCACTCACTCACTCACTCATTCCTTCACTCACTCACCAGCTCATTCCTTCACTCACTCACTCATTCCTTCACTCACTCACTCACTCACTCATTCCTTCACTCACTCACCACTCACTCACTCATTCCTTCACTCACTCACCCTCACCTCATTCCTACTCACTCACTCACTCAACTCATTCCTTCACTCACTCACCCACTCACTCACTCCTCCTCACTTCACTCACTCACCAGCTCATTCCTTCACTCACTCCACTCACTCACCAAACTCATTCCTTCACTCACTCACCCACTCACTCACTCATTCCTTCACTCACTCACCAGCTCATTCCTTCACTCACTCACTCACCAACTCATTCCTTCACTCACTCACCCACTCACTCACTCATTCCTTCACTCACTCACCAGCTCATTCCTTCACTCACTCACTCACCAACTCATTCCTTCACTCACTCACCCACTCACTCACTCATTCCTTCACTCACTCACCAGCTCATTCCTTCACTCACTCACTCACCAACTCATTCCTTCACTCACTCACCCACTCACTCATTCCTTCACTCACTCACTCACTCACTCCTTCACTCACTCACCCACTCACTCATTCCTTCACTCACTCACCAACTCATTCCTTCACTCACTCACCCACTCACTCACTCATTCCTTCACTCACTCACCAACTCATTCCTTCACTCACTCACTCACCAACTCATTCCTTCACTCACTCACTCACCAACTCATTCCTTCACTCACTCACTCACTCACTCATTCCTTCACTCACTCACTCACTCACTCATTCCTTCACTCACTCACCAGCTCATTCCTTCACTCACTCACCCACTCACTCACTCATTCCTTCACTCACTCACCAGCTCATTCCTTCACTCACTCACTCACCAACTCATTCCTTCACTCACTCACCCACTCACTCACTCATTCCTTCACTCACTCACCAGCTCATTCCTTCACTCACATCACTCCTTCACTCACTCACCCACTCACTCATTCCTTCACTCACTCACCAACTCATTCCTTCACTCACTCACCCACTCACTCACTCATTCCTTCACTCACTCACCCACTCACTCACCCACTCACTCATTCCTTCACTCACTCACCAACTCATTCCTTCACTCACTCACTCACTCACTCACTCATTCCTTCACTCACTCACCAGCTCATTCCTTCACTCACTCACCACTCACTCACTCATTCCTTCACTCACTCACCAGCTCATTCCTTCACTCACTCACTCACTCACTCATTCCTTCACTCACTCACCAGCTCATTCCTTCACTCACTCACCACTCACTCACTCATTCCTTCACTCACTCACTCACTCACTCATCCTTCACTCACTCACCCACTCACTCATTCCTTCACTCACTCACCCACTCACTCATTCCTTCACTCACTCACTCACCCCTTCACTCACTCACCCTCCCCCCCACTGGTCGCACATGCAGGAGCCGCTGTAACCACTCCACTCGTTTTTATTCCATCCCCCCACACCCCCCACCTCCCCACACCCCACCCCCACAACCCCACACACACCCCCACCCCTCCCCCACACTCCCCCCACCCCCCCCCACACACCCCCACACACCCCCCACACACGCCCCACACACACCCCACACACACCCCACACACACCCACACCCCCCCCCCCCACACACCCCACCCCTACACCCCCACACCCCCCCACACACACCCCACCCCTACACCCCCCACACCCCCCACACACACCTCCCCCACACACCCCCCCACCCCCCCACACACACACCCCACCCCCCACCCCCCCCCCCCCCCCCCCACCCCCCCACCCACCCACACCTCCCCACACTCCACACCTCCCCACACCCCCACCCCCGCACACCCCACACACACCCCCCCCACACCCCANCCCCACACACACCCCCACACACACCCCCCACACACACCCCCANCCCCAGGAGTCTGTGGCTGCGGAGTGACGAGGTGACGGAGGGAGGTCACGTGGACGAGGTGATGGTGAACGCTCGTCACACAGAGGACGACTACTTTGTCGCCCCCCAGGTGACACATCCACCACCCCCACACCCCACGTGACACAGATCCACCCCCACCCACCCCCCACCCCCAGGTGACACAGACCCACCCCCCCCACCACCCCCATCCCCACCCGGCTGGGTACGGTAGGGTACGGGTATCGGGTACCTGATTGCGACCTCTGGGATGAATTCATGTTGCAGGCGCGGGTGGGTTGATTCTAGGAACTTGAATCGTGAGAAGAGACAAGACGTTGGGAAATGAGTGACAAACGGTGACTCACCAGTCACTCACGGCTACCCGGCTACCCGTACCCGGCCGCACCAGGGTCGCAAACTCTCCCACTCACTCACCCANCCACTAATTCAGCTACTCACTCACCCACCCACGCACTCACCCACTTACTCACCCACCAACCAGAGGTCGCAAACGGGTTTTGATTCCTTACCCGTACCCGGCCGCACCAGGGTCGCAAATGGGTACCCGTACCCGGGTACCGGGTAGGGTACGTGTATCGGGTACCTGATCGCGACCTCTGGGATGAAGCCATGTTGCAGGCGCGGGTGGGTTGATTCTAGGAACTTGAATTGTGAGAAGAGACAAGACGTTGGGAAATGAGTGACAAACGGTGACTACCAGTGACTCACGGTACCCGTACTCGTACCCGGCCGCACCAGGGTCGCAAAGGTACCCGTACCCTAACCGTACCCGGCCGATGACGGGTAGGGTACGGGTATCGGATTGCGACCTCTGGGATGAAGCCATGTTGCAGGCGCGGGTGGTTGATTCTAGGAACTTGAATTGTGAGAAGAGACAAGACGTTGGGAAATGAGTGACATTCTAGATTTGAAGCTTTCGTGACTGCAAGTATTCATATTCTTAGGTTTTTTCGGTAAAGTCACGTGGGTAAAAATTTAAATTAATAAAAGTAAAATAAAATTAAAATAAAATTAAAATTTAAAAACGTCGTGATTTTATTTTATTTTTATTAATTTAATTTTTTTACCTACGTGACTTTACCGAAAAAACCTCAAGAAATGAGTGACAATCACGGTGACTCACCAGTGACTCACGGCCTACCCGTACCCGGCCGGGTACAGGTAGCCGGGTATCGGGTAGGGTACGGGTATCGGGTACTCGGTTGCGACCTCTGCCCACCTCCGGATTCTTGTGCAGGTAACATTCCGCTGTCTGGGAGACCCGTGGAACTTGGAGCGGCCACGATGAGCCGGGCAGGCGCCCGCCGCACCCCGCCGGTGACCTGGACGAGTTCTGACGCTGAAAGTTTCGCGAAATGTCACGGGTGGACAACGACGGGAGGGGTTTCTTTTGGGGTCAGATTGCGTGAACATGAATGTTTTGCCGATTTGTTACTCGTTAAAGTGCTGGTAACTGGCTCGGGGTGAAGCATTTACACCATTGGAAGCTCATTTGCCAGTAAAAAATATGATAATTGGTTTCAGTTTTGTTGCCAGATAGAAGGGTAAATAAGTATAACCCGTAAAAACAAAGTTTTTCACTATAAATCCTTTATATGCGTGGCGGCTAGAGTCCTCTCGTCCTCTGGCTTGAGATGGCTGCCACCTATGGGTCAGATGATTGTCTGCCACCATTAAGCAATTGGTAAATAAATCCTAACAAGTGTGAAATTTGGAAAAAAAATTCACAAAAATAAATTGTCACGCACAACGAGTCTGTGTGCAAAATGTCAGCTCGTTTGGATCACGGGAAGTGGGTTAAAAAACGACCGAAAGATTTGCACGGTCCTAAGCAAGCAAGCAAGTGAACTTAATATAAAGGATTTAAAAACCAATTATTTTTACTGGCAAATGAGCTTCCATTGGTGTAATTGTTACCCGTTCAAGTGCTGTGACTGGTAACTGGCACAATTTTTTCAGCTTGTGTTTTATTTACGTGAAAGACTGTTACCAACTGGCTGTGCCGGGCGGCGAGAGGGTTGAACAACAAACACATTATATGACGCCATCCAAAAAACCTCGCGAAAGTCGAATGCGATAATTGTTTTTTTACCCCTTTTATCTGGCAACAAAACTGACACCTTTTTTACACAAGGAGTCATGTTTGCATGACCACAATACCTGCAGCCATAATGCAAACAAAAAACATAACTCTGATAATGTGCAGTCCTTGAAGTTGATTGGTCCACATCCGAGACAGCTTTCCTTAGAGCCTAGTCTCAGATTGAAGGGTAAAAAACCAATTATCATATTTTGGTACTGGCAAATGAGGTTCCAATGGTGTAAATACTTCACCCGAGCTCTCATACTCTGATGGTGCATTGTCTTTGAGTTGTGCGCCTTTTGGCGTCATCTGGTCCAACACCACGCTCCAAGCCTAGGACGTGTCATTCAGATTCTGTCTTATCGACAGACCTGTTCTTCACCTGAGGACGGCTGCTTGCGTTGTGGCCGAAACGTCGTGAGAATAATTTTTATACTGATAGGAACGAAGTGAACCAGCCTACAATAGATTATATCGTCCGTCCGTCCGATGTCTGATTAGGTGTAGCAACATCGCCCCTACTGCAAACACTTGGCATGACCCTACAAAACCTTTAGACTCAGTGAGGCTTTCCTGGCTAAACAAGTGTAACATTCCCTTATAATTCCCTGAGATAGNTTTTTTATTCCCTGAGATACTTTTTAATTAAAACATTTAAATTA
The DNA here is from genome assembly GCA_018977245.1 of Lethenteron camtschaticum. Classification (NCBI taxonomy): domain Eukaryota; kingdom Metazoa; phylum Chordata; class Hyperoartia; order Petromyzontiformes; family Petromyzontidae; genus Lethenteron; species Lethenteron camtschaticum. The sequence continues at coordinate 10,714 of WFAB01002007.1, forward strand.
AAAATTAACTCACAGCGGCCTAAAGCCTACAGCTAGGCCTAAAGCCTAGAACTAGGCCTCAAACTCTCCCTTCGTATTGTCCGATTAGGTGCAGCAACATCGCCCCTACTGCAAACACTTGGCAGGACCCTAGAAACACCTTTACACTCAGTGAGGCTTTCCTGGCTAAACAAGTGTAATAATACATTATGTTTATATTCTTTGGTTATTCGTTCCTACCAGCCCACCCCGCAGGGTCCTGTTTATATTATTTCCATTCTACGTGATGACTTTACCGAAAGAACCAAGAAGATGAATCCCTGCAGTCACGAAAGCTTTACATCGAAATTTCTACCGTAAACTGTTGAGGCGATCGCCTTTGATTTCGGATTCACCGAAGCAGCGTATTGGTTCCGGTTTTAAACACACGTCAGACTTTGTAAAAATAACAAATGTGCAGCAGTTTTTTTTTTTACAAAATTTTCTTTATTAATTGTATGCCTAGCGGGGAAAATCCACGCGTTTTTAAATCACAGGTGCGCAGTTATTCCGCAAAAAAATTGCAAAACCTGTCAACCCAGTACGGGTTTAGCCCGCATTTTTGGGACAGGAAAATTGCGTTCATGTCCAAACAGCGTACAGCAGTTTCAATACGGGCAACATTAAAACACAGTCCTGCTGCGGAGGGAGCTGGTAGGAACGTTGGGTTGCTCGGTCAATGGCCTGCAGGGTCAACGGCCAGGGCGTGGTGTATTCCGTAAATATGCCCGACTGAGGGCGGGCACAAGCCGGCGTGAGTAGGTTATACGTTGAGTTTTATAAGGGCACCACGGGTGACCAGCCCTCCCAGCCCCACCCTACCCACCCAGCCCCCCCCCCTCCCCACCACTCAGATAGACTCCACGCTACCNATAGACTGCTCCACGCCACCCATATAGACAGACTCCAGTCTACATGGGTAGCTCTATCTACACTGATGGGTAGTGTAGTCAACACTACTGTGTAGCAGTGTTGAGTCTACACTCTACACTGCTACCCCATCTACACTGAGTTGGGTATACACTCTACAGTCTATATGGGTGGCAGTGTTGAGTCTATACACTACACTGAGTATGGGTAGCAGTGTTGAGTCTACACTCTACACTGAGTATGGGTAGCAGTGTTGAGTCTACACCCTACACTGAGTCTACATGGGTAGCAGTGTTGAGTCTACACTCTACACTGAGTCTACATGGTAGCAGTCTTGTCTACACTCTACAGTCTATATGGGTGGCAGTGTTGAGTCTATACACTACACTGAGTATGGGTAGCAGTGTTGAGTCTACACTCTACACTGAGTATGGGTAGCAGTGTTGAGTCTACACCCTACACTGAGTCTACATGGGTAGCAGTGTTGTCTACACTCTACAGTCTATATGGGTGGCAGTGTTGAGTCTATACACTACACTGAGTATGGGTAGCAGTGTTGTCTACACTCTACACAATCTACATGGGTAGCAGTATTGAGTCTATACCCAACACTGAGTCTATATGGGTGGCAGTGTTGAGTGTAGACTCAACACTGCTACCCATGTAGACTGTAGACTCAACACTGCTACCCATACTCAGTGTAGGGTATAAACTCAACACTGCCACCCAGACAATACACCTGTCAACCCGTATTTCTACCTACGTGACTTTACCGAAAGAACCAAAGAGTATGGATTCCTGCAGTCACGAAACGTTAACTCTAGATTGCTTTAAATCAAGCTTCGCCCGTATTCTTGGACAGAAAATCGAGTTCAGGTTCCAAACGACAAAGCCGTTTCAAAAGGGGCAACATGAAATTATGCGTCTATGGGGCCGCCATAAATGACGTCACGCACCTGGGGGTGATAAATGTGAGGTCACACATTAAACACGCACGCACAATAGTTTAAAGGGATTTGAAGCATGTTTTATTTTCAAAATATGGTTTNGGGGGGGGGTCAGACTTTGTGACGCCGTGTAGGGCACCAAGAGGTTGAGAGGTTTGATACTCAGCACTGCCAACCAGACCCATACACCTGTCAACCCATAAGGATTAGCTCCCGTACTCTTGTGCGGTGAAACTTGATTAGGTCCCGATTTAAAGCTTTCTTGACTGCAGGATTCATCTTATTGGTTCTTTCGGTAAAGTCACGTAGAATGGAAATAATAAAATAATAATAAAACATCATTAAATATTTATCACTGCGCTTAGACCGCAACGCAACCACCCGTCCTCAGCTGAAGACCAGGTCTGTCGGGGAGACAAGAATCTGAATCACTGACCTGGTCTTCACCAGAGGATAGCCGCTTGCGTTGTGGCCGAAACGCATATAAAGGATTTTATGCTTTGTTTGTATTTTTTTATTATTTCCATTCTACGTGACTTTACCGAAAGAACCAAGAAGTTGATTAGGTCCGTACAGCGTTACATCCGTTTCGATACATTTGCCTGCGTTTCTCCCTTGCGATGGGACCTTGTGGGATGCACGTTGAGATTGATAAGGGACACGGGTTGACCAATGTGGTCTGTAATTAGGGCACTAAGGGGTTGATAGGTATGTAGTAGTGAAGTGTATCATATAGTGTAGTGTATAGTGTATAGGATGAACGTTGAGATTGATAAGGGACACGGGAGTGAACAATGTGGTCTCTAATTAGGGCACTAAGGGGTTGACAGGTATGTAGTATAGTGTAATGTATCATGTAGTGTGTAGTGTAGTGTATAGTATAGTGTAGTGTATAGGACGAACGTTGAGATTGATAAGGGATACAGGGGGAGACCAATGTGGTCTGTAATTAGGGCACTAAGGGGTTGACAGGTATGTATGTAGTGTATATGTAGCATAGTGTATAGTGTAGTATCATGTAGTGTATAGTGTATCATGTAGTGTAGTGTATAGTGTCGTGTATAGGATGAACGTTGAGATTTATAAGGGACACGGGGTTACCAATAAGCTTCAATAACAAAGCAGGGGGCGCTGTTAAGGGTCGACAGCGATGATTTCGGATAAACCGCAACACAATCTCGGGAATGTTTTGTTAAATATCAAATTCGCGTTGTACAAACGCCACGCTTCAGAAACGGACCGCACTTCTGCCTTGCTACGCACGAGAACGGAGGGTGGGTTCAGAAATCGGGCCGGAATATTTTACTGGAGAAATCCGATGAGCGATAAAGCTCTTAAATTTCGATTTAAAGCTTCTTTCGTGACTGCAGGGATTCATCTTCTTGGTTTTTCGGTAAAGTCACGTAGAAGGAAAATAATAAAAATAAAACAATAAAATAATTCTCACGACGTTTCGGCCACAACGCAAGCAGCCGTCTTCAGGTGGAGAACAGGTCTGTCGGAAAGACTCTGCCTTCTCGACAGACCTGTTCTCCACCTGAAGACGGCTGCTTGCGTTGGCCGAAACGTCCTGAGAATAAATTTGTTTATTTTGATTTTATTTTCCTTCGACGTGACTTTACCGAAAGAACCAAGAAGATAAAGCTCTTCTCGCACCCCCACCACCCTATTGACCGTGAATAAATGACCGTGTACTCACCACCTGGTCTACCGCCTCTCCTGAGTTGAGCAACGCCACTCTTCCAAACTTTTCGTTGAGGAAGCCGACTCAAACCCAGACGACTTTGTGTTCCGCCATCGTTGTCGTCAAATCGAGTGACCCCCCCCGGCCCCCGTTTCCTTACCAGGAGCCAGAGGTCGCAAACGGGTTTTGATTCCTTACCCGTACCGGCCGCACCAGGGTCACAAACGGGTACCCGGCCAGGTATGGGTACCCGTACGCTACCCATACCCTACCTGAAATAAGTGACAAACGGTTACTCACCGGTGACTCACGGCCTACCCGTACCCGGCCGCACCAGGGTCGCAAACGGGTACCCGTACCCGGCCGTACCCTACCATAACCGGCCGGGTATGGCTATCGGGTACCTGATTGCGACCTCTGGGATGAAGCCACGTTGCAGGCGCGGGTGGGTTGATTCTAGAAACTTGAATTGTGAGATGAGACAAGACGTTGGGAAATGAGTGACAAACGGTGACTCACCAGTGACTCACGGCCTACCAGGGTCGCAAACGGGTACCTGTACCCAGCCGGGTACGGGTAGCCGGGTATCGGGTAGGGTATGGGTATCGGGTACCCGGTTGCGACCTCTGCCAGGAGCCCAATCTTGCGTGGGGGGGTGCGCATGTCTGAGGGAGGACGGCTCACCTTGCCGGCACAGCGATGACACGTGACAGAATGGCGCCGTTGCAACAACAGCAGCTGCAGCCATCGTGTGGTGGGTGAAGTCCACAGGTCGTGCGAGGTGTAAAGTATGAGGTGGTGGGGGTGGAGTGGGGTGGTGTGTGGGGTGGTGAGTGGTGTGGTGAGTGGGGCGGTGTGTGGGGTGGTGTGTGGGGTGGTGAGTGGGGCGGTGAGTGGGCGGTGAGTGGGGCGGTGAGTGGGGCGGTGAGTGGGGTGGTGAGTGGGGTGGTGAGTGGGGTGGTGAGTGGGGTGGTGAGTGGGGCGGTGTGTGGGGTGGTGTGTGGGGTGGTGAGTGGGGTGGTGAGTGGGGTGGTGAGTGGGGTGGTGAGTGGGGCGGTGTGTGGGGTGGTGTGTGGGGTGGTGAGTGGGGCGGTGAGTGGGGCGGTGAGTGGGGCGGTGAGTGGGCGGTGAGTGGGGCGGTGAGTGGGGCGGTGAGTGGGCGGTGAGTGGGGCGGTGAGTGGGGCGGTGAGTGGTGAGTGGGGCGGTGAGTGGGGCGGTGAGTGGTGTGGTGAGTGGGGTGGTGTGTGGGGTGGTGAGTGGGGCGGTGAGTGGGGTGGTGAGTGGGGCGGTGAGTGGTGAGTGGGGCGGTGAGTGGGGCGGTGAGTGGGCGGTGAGTGGGGCGGTGAGTGGGGCGGTGAGTGGGGTGGTGAGTGGTGTGGTGAGTGGGTGGTGAGTGGGGTGGTGTGTGGGGTGGTGAGTGGGTGGTGTGTGGGGTGGTGAGTGGTGAGTNGGGCGGTGAGTGGGGCGGTGAGTGGGGCGGTGAGTGGGGCGGTGAGTGGGCGGTGAGTGGGGCGGTGAGTGGGGCGGTGAGTGGGGCGGTGAGTGGGGCGGTGAGTGGGGCGGTGAGTGGCGGTGAGTGGGGCGGTGAGTGGTGTGGTGAGTGGGGTGGTGTGTGGGGTGGTGAGTGGGGTGGTGAGTGGGGTGGTGAGTGGGGCGGTGAGTGGGGCGGTGAGTGGGGCGGTGAGTGGGCGGTGAGTGGGGCGGTGAGTGGGGTGGTGAGTGGGGTGGTGAGTGGTGTGGTGAGTGGGTGGTGAGTGGGGTGGTGTGTGGGTGGTGAGTGGGGTGGTGTGTGGGGTGGTGAGTGGGGCGGTGAGTGGGGCGGTGAGTGGGGCGGTGAGTGGGGCGGTGAGTGGGGCGGTGAGTGGGGCGGTGAGTNGGGCGGTGAGTGGGGCGGTGAGTGGGCGGGAGTGGGGGGTGAGTGGGTGGTGAGTGGGGGTAGTGGGGCGGTAGTGGGGCGTGAGTGGGGCGGTGAGTGGGGCGGTAGTGGGGGGTGAGTGGGGCGGTGANTGGGGCGGTGTGGGCGGTGAGTGGTGTGGTGAGTGGGGTGGTGAGTGGGGTGGTGGTGGGGTGGTGAGTGGGGCGGTGAGTGGGGCGGTGAGTNGGGCGGTGAGTGGGGCGGTGAGTGGGGCGGTGAGGTGGTGAGTGGGGTGGTGAGTGGTGTGGTGGTGAGGGGTGGTGTGTGGGGTGTGAGTGGGGTGGTGTGTGGGGTGGTGAGTGGGGTGGTGAGTGGGGCGGTGAGTGGGGTGGTGTGTGGGTGGTGAGTGGGGCGGTGAGTGGGCGGTGAGTGGGGTGGTGTGTGGGGCGGTGAGTGATGTGGTGAGTGGGGCGGTGAGTGGGGCGGTGAGTGGGGTGGTGAGTGGGGTGGTGAGTGGGTGGTGAGTGGTGTGGTGAGTGGGGTGGTGAGTGGGCGGTGAGTGGGGCGGTGAGTGGGGCGGTGAGTGGGGTGGTGTGTGGGGCGGTGAGTGATGTGGTGAGTGGGGCGGTGAGTGGGGCGGTGAGTGGGGTGGTGAGTGGGGTGGTGAGTGGGGTGGTGAGTGGTGTGGTGAGTGGGTGGTGAGTGGGGTGGTGTGTGGGGTGGTGAGTGGGGAGGTGAGTGGGGTGGTGAGTGGGGCGGTGAGTNGGGCGGTGAGTGGGGCGGTGAGTGGGGCGGTGAGTGGTGTGGTGAGTGGGGTGGTGTGTGGGTGGTGAGTGGGGTGGTGAGTGGGGTGGTGAGTGGGGCGGTGAGTGGGGCGGTGAGTGGGCGGTGAGTGGGGCGGTGAGTGGGGCGGTGAGTGGGGTGGTGAGTGGGTGGTGAGTGGGTGGTGAGTGGGGTGGTGTGTGGGGTGGTGAGTGGGGTGGTGTGTGGGGTGGTGAGTGGGGTGGTGAGTGGGGCGGTGAGTGGGTGGTGTGTGGGGTGGTGAGTGGGGCGGTGAGTGGGGCGGTGAGTGGGGTGGTGTGTGGGCGGTGAGTGATGTGGTGAGTGGGCGGTGAGTGGGGCGGTGAGTGGGGTGGTGAGTGGGGTGGTGAGTGGGTGGTGAGTGGTGTGGTGAGTGGGTGGTGAGTGGGGCGGTGAGTGGGGCGGTGAGTGGGGCGGTGAGTGGGGTGGTGTGTGGGGCGGTGAGTGATGTGGTGAGTGGGGCGGTGAGTGGGGCGGTGAGTGGGGTGGTGAGTGGGGTGGTGAGTGGGGTGGTGAGTGGTGTGGTGAGTGGGGTGGTGAGTGGGGTGGTGTGTGGGGTGGTGAGTGGGAGGTGAGTGGGGTGGTGTGTGGGGTGGTGTGTGGGGTGTGTGGTGGTGTGGTGGCGTGTGGGGTGGCGAGTGGGGTGGCGAGTGTGGTGGTGAGTGGGGTGGTGTGTGGGGCGGTGAGTGGGGCGGTGAGTGGGGCGGTGAGTGGGGCGGTGAGTGGGGCGGTGAGTGGGGCGGTGAGTGGGCGGTGAGTGGTGTGGTGAGTGGGGTGGTGTGTGGGGTGGTGAGTGGGGTGGTGAGTGGGGTGGTGAGTGGGGCGGTGAGTGGGGCGGTGAGTGGGGCGGTGAGTGGGGCGGTGAGTGGGGCGGTGAGTGGGGTGGTGAGTGGGGTGGTGAGTGGTGTGGTGAGTGGGGTGGTGAGTGGGGTGGTGTGTGGGGTGGTGAGTGGGGTGGTGTGTGGGGTGGTGAGTGGGTGGTGAGTGGGCGGTGAGTGGGGTGGTGTGTGGGGTGGTGAGTNGGGCGGTGAGTGGGGCGGTGAGTGGGGTGGTGTGTGGGGCGGTGAGTGATGTGGTGAGTGGGGCGGTGAGTGGGGCGGTGAGTGGGGTGGTGAGTGGGGTGGTGAGTGGGGTGGTGAGTGGTGTGGTGAGTGGGGTGGTGAGTGGGGCGGTGAGTGGGGCGGTGAGTGGGGCGGTGAGTGGGGTGGTGTGTGGGGCGGTGAGTGATGTGGTGAGTGGGGCGGTGAGTGGGGCGGTGAGTGGGGTGGTGAGTGGGGTGGTGAGTGGGGTGGTGAGTGGTGTGGTGAGTGGGGTGGTGTGTGGGGTGGTGAGTGGGAGGTGAGTGGGGTGGTGTGTGGGGTGGTGTGTGGGGTGTGTGGTGGCATGTGGTGGCGTGTGGGGTGGCGAGTGGGGTGGTGAGTGTGGTGGTGAGTGGGGTGGTGTGTGGGTGGTGAGTGGGTGGTGAGTGGTGTGTGGGGTGGTGAGTGGGGTGGTGAGTGTGGTGGTGAGTGGGGTGGTGTGTGGGGTGGTGAGTGGGGTGGTGAGTGGTGTGGTGAGTGGGGTGGGGTGTGGGGTGGTGAGTGGGGTGGTGAGTGGGGTGGTGTGTGAGGTGGTGTGTGGGGTGGTGTCAGGTGGTGTGTGGGGTGGTGAGTNGGGTGGCGAGTGGGTGGTGTGTGGGGTGGCAAGTGGGGTGGTGTGTGGGGTGGTGAGTGTGGTGGTGAGTGGGGTGGTGAGTGGTGTGGTGTGTGGGGTGGTGAGGTGGCGTGTGGGGTGGCGAGTGTGGTGGTGAGTGGGGTGGTGAGTGGGGTGGTGAGTGGGGTGGTGTGTGGGGTGGTGAGTGGGGTGGTGAGTGTGTGGGGTGGTGAGTGGGGTGGTGAGTGTGGTGGTGAGTGGGGTGGTGTGTGGGGTGGTGAGTGGGGTGGTGAGTGGTGTGGTGAGTGGGGTGGGGTGTGGGGGGTGAGTGGGGTGGTGAGTGGGGTGGTGTGTGAGGTGGTGGGGGTGGTGTCAGGTGGTGTGTGGGGTGGTGAGTGGGGTGGCGAGTGGGTGGTGTGTGGGGTGGCGAGTGGGGTGGTGTGTGGGGTGGTGAGTGTGGTGGTGAGTGGGGTGGTGAGTGGGTGGTGTGTGGGGTGGTGAGTGGGGTGGCGTGTGGGGTGGCGAGTGTGGTGGTGAGTGGGGTGGTGTGTGGGGTGGTGAGTGTGGTGGTGAGTGTGGTGGTGAGTGGGGTGGTGAGTGGGGCGTGTGTGGCGAGTGGGGTGGTGAGTGGGTGGCGTGTGGGGTGGTGAGTGGGGTGGTGAGTGGGTGGTGAGTGGGGTGGTGTGTGGGTGTGAGTGGGTGGCGTGTGGGTGGCGAGTGGGGTGGCGTGTGGGGTGGCGTGTGGGTGGCGAGTGGGGTGGCGTGTGGGGTGGCGTGTGGGGTGGCGTGTGGGGTGGCGGTGTGTGGCGAGGTGGTGTGTGGGGTGGCGAGTGGGGTGGTTAGTGGTGTGGCGTGTGGGGTGGTGTGGTGAGTGGGGTGGTGTGTGGGGTGGTGAGTGGGGTGGTGTGTGGGTGGCGTGTGAGGTGGTGTGGGTGTGGGTGGTGAGTGGGGTGGTGTGAGTGGGGTGGTGAGGGGTGGTGAGTGGGGTGGTGTGTGGGTGGTGAGTGGGGTGGTGAGTGGGGTGGTGTGTGGGGTGGTGAGTGGGGTGGTGAGTGGGGTGGTNTGTGAGGTGGAGTGTGGGGTGGTGAGTGGGTGGTGTGTGGGGTGGTGTGTGGGGTGGTGTGTGGGGTGGTGTGTGGGGTGGTGAGTGGGGTGGCGGTGTGTGGGGTGGTGTGTGGGGTGGTGAGTGGGTGGTGTGTGGGGTGGCGTGTGGGTGGTGTGTGGGTGGTGAGTGGGGTGGAGTGTGGGGTGGTGAGTGGGGTGGTGAGTGGGGTGGTGTGTGGGGTGGAGTGTGGGTGGTGTGTGGGGTGGTGTGTNGGGTGGCGTGTGGGGTGGTGTGTGGGGTGGTGAGTGGGTGGTGAGTGGGGTGGTGAGTGTGGTGGTGTGTGGGGTGGGTGTGGGGTGTGAAGTGTGAGTCAAGTCGTGGGTCGTGAGGTCGTCGTGGGTCGTGAGGTCAAGTCGTGGGTCGTGAGGTCGTCGTGGGTCATGTGAGGTCAAGTCACAGACCATGTGGGCAGTGCGAGGTGGGGGAGAGGGGGTAGGAATGACCAAGCACGAGGAGACCCACAGCTCCGTGCGGTGCGACACGACAGCTTCCGCACGGCGTTACGCGGCCGATGAGACGCCGATGATCCTGTCGATCCGAATTCCAAGCGAAACTTCCGCTGTCAAACCAGAGCCGGTCATCAGCACGCACACGCGCACACACTGGCCAGGTAGGGGTTACACTCCCCGCTCTCTCAACGCCACACGACATGAATCGAGACAGACACAGGTACGTGTACACAGACACACGGCCACTAAGTGGCGGTAACGTCACCACGGCACTTGTGCTAGGCCAGGTGAGCCGAAGCTTTTGCCAGGTGCACATACGTACCAATATACATATACACAGTCACAATCTCACACAAGCACACGTCACACAGCACTGCGTATCGTGCACTGCCATACGTACCAATATACAGTCACAATCTCACACGGTCACACACAGCACTGCGCTTCGTGCACACTGCCACACGTACCAATATACATATACACAGTCACTATCTCACACGGTCATACGTACCAATATACACAGTCACAATCTCACACAAGCACACGATCGCACACAGCACTGCGTATCATGCACACTGCCACACGTACCGAGGGTAACGGGGTTTCTGTGCGATTAGCCAGCGGGCTGTCGAGATCGTTCAGGTGTAGGGTTTTCCTGCATGCGATGACGGTCGAAAGGGTCGCAGGTGCGTTCAGTCGCTGGACAGTGTGCCAAGTATGTACTACGTATGGACGCTGGAACCTCTTTCGCACCGTACGTAGCCCAAAGCCGTGCTAAATTGGCGGTGCGGGAAAGTAAAGTCGTGTGCATCGGGCTGACCTGGTTAATATTTTGCAAGTGTGTCAACCACGGGAAAACACTGCTCGCCATTTGCTTAACGGCCAACGCCGAAACTCAAACTTTTCTTTTGTTACCTACCAGGTTAAACCATCTTAATTTGGAGCTTTCGTGACCGCAGGAATTACTCTTTGGTTCTTTCGGTAAAGTCACGTATAAAGATAAAATATGTAATCAACCGGGCTATGCGTTGTGTGTTGACCGACTCTCTGTGTTGCATTACATTACATTTCGATATTTTGCTAGGTTATCTAATTTAGTGCGTCTCTCTCCCGTTCTCCTAATTTTCAAGCTTGCGTACCTTACCTACTCATTGACATGCTAATTTTTTTTCTCTCTAACCCCTCCCTCTCTCCGCCCCCTCTCTATATTTAAGGCCTCGTCACAAAGACGTTCTCTCTCTGTGTGCCGATGTGTTTTCTCTCTCTATGTATCTTTGTGATATCTGCCTGCTTATGTCTGTCTATAGTTTACTGGTTAGATTTTTGTTGCTATTTCTTTCATACCTGACGATGATTGCTTGTGTTGCAATCGAAACGTCGTAGTATGCTATTATTTAATTTATTATTTTATCTTTATACGTTACTTTACCGAAAGAACCAAAGAGGTTAAACTATATCGGTCTTTTTTTTTTGAAGCGACCTGGCTTTCGCGAACGATGGCTCAACAAAGCGACTCGGCACATAGCAGCCAAACACTCTAACCGTGCGATGTCGATTCTAAATGTGGAGGGATGGAAACCGGAGGATCCGGGGAGAAGACCACGGGAGAACACTTAACTCCAAATACGCAGGCATGGTTCGGGTCGGGATAGAACCCAGGACCCTACCGTATAACAAGCGAGGTAGTTGACATCGCCACTGCTGCCGCCTAAAAGATCCTACGAGGTTTTATCTTCTTGGTTCTTTCGGTAAAGTCACGTAGAAGGGAAATAATAAAAACATAATAAAATAATTCTCACGTTTCGGCCACAACGCAAGCAGCCGTCCTCAGGTGAAGAACAGGTCTGTCGGGAAGACAGACGCTGTCTTCCCGACAGACCTGTTCTTCACCTGAGGACGGCTGCTTGCGTTGTGGCCAAAACGTCGTGAGAATTATTTTATTATGTTTTATTTTTATTATTTCCCTTCTACGTGACTTTACCGAGAGAACCAAGAAGATGAATCCCTGCAGTCACGAAAGCTTTAAATCGAAATATCTTACTAGGTTGTTAATAGAGTTGGCCATGTGTAACTGAGGATGGATCCGTGCGAGTCTGTGGGTCTCTGCAAGTCTGTGGGTATCTACGGCAGCCTATTGGTCTCTATGCGATTCTACTGGTCTCTGCATCTTGTGGCAGTTCGTGGGTCTCAATGTGCGAGTCTGTGGGTGTCAGTGTGTGAATCCGTGGGTCTCAATGTGCGAGTCTGTGGGTGTCAGTGTGTGAATCCGTGAGTCTCAATGTGCGAGTCTGTGGGTGTCAGTGTGTGAATCCGTGGTCTCAATGTGCGAGTCTGTGGGTGTCAGTGTGTGAATCCGTGGGTCTCAATGTGCGAGTCCGTGGGTGTCAGTGTGTGAATCCGTGGGTCTCAATGTGCGAGTCTGTGGGTGTCAGTGTGTGAATCCGTGGGTCTCAATGTGCGAGTCTGTGGCTGTCAGTGTGTGAATCCGTGGGTCTCAATGTGCGAGTCTGTGGGTGTCAGTGTGTGAATCCATGGGTCTCAATGTGCGAGTCTCTGTGCGAGTCTGGGTCTCTGTGCGAGTGATTTATAAGCAAGCGCCCTATACAAACACACACACACACAACACCACATCCGCTTACAATGCACAAATCAACACGATGAGTGGGGAGAGGGGTGGGCTGTATGCAACACATAGGGGTGGTACGGTCAGACGTTACACAGATTAATACACCAATGTTAATGAAGTGTCAACTTTACCCAAATCCTAACGCACATCCGGTCCAGGCTTTGGATCCCAGCAAAGAGGGGAGAGGTCGGCTCCTCCGGAATCCGAGCGAGATTCCAAATCCGTTCCGCGCTTTGTTTTTTGGATTCGCAAAATTGTCTGGTGGCCAAAAATTTCATCCAGGTTTTGGATCCCAGCGAAGGGGTGGGGGGGGGGGGTGGTCACTCCTCCGGTTCCAAGCGAAAATCCAAATCCGTTCCGTGTTTTGTTTTGGATTCACGTTTTTTTTTTTTTGCTTTCTCTGGGGGTGTCCTTCCTTCTGACCGTCAATTTCATCCACGATATTAAAAAAAAAGGTAAAAAAAAACGGGAGGGAAGTACGGACGTATGATCGATTTAACAAGTCCAGGTGAGCGGTGCGTTGTTACTCTCGATGGGTTAAAAACAGGAAGTGGGGTGAGGTCCAAGAGGGTGTGGAGATCCAGGAGAGCTCCCATGGGTGAGTCCGATTCATCGGTTAACGAGCTTAACAAGCGGCGATAAATCAGCTCCGAGATCGTGTGAATTCCTCCTCCTCCACTCCTCCGAGGGTTGTGGGGGTGATGGTGGTTCCGAGGCATCCAAATTTTGAACTCTCCAGCGAGGATGAAAAGAAGAAATCAAAAGAAAATAATGAAAATTTTAACAAAACAAAATCCTGGGGGCGCTGGATCCGTTTGTGTAAATTGGAATCGGGGGAAGGGGGAGGAGTGGTTAAAATCCGCGTGGCGCATCCAGAGATTCTGTTTCCTTTCTCCGAGCAATCCATTTATTGTTTTCTCATCTGAGCATCTGAGGGAGGAGGGGAGAGGGTTTCCTCTCCTCCTCGCAGATTTCCTAACGGGGGATTTGATTTCCTGGCGGCGCCGGCGTCGTTCACGGCAAATCCGTTTTTTCGAATCCAGAACGATTGCGCAAAATCCACAACGGTCCTCCCCGTACACAACGGACCTGGGTACACACAGGGGAGGGGAGAGGAAGGTGGTAGCGGTGGTGGTGGTAGAGCGGTGAGGGTCGTGTGCCTTTTCCCAATTTGCGTGCAACTCCAAAACGTTTAATTCTTGGGAGGCACCCGCCTCGGATGAGCGATCGCCAGCGGCTTTTTCGCTTTTCCAAACCGCTTAGCGCTCTCCTCCCCAACCACCACCACCACCACGACGTCCTCCCCCCCCCCACCACCGCTCTTCCCCTGTCCATCCATCATCGGATCCTCGGACTCCTACTCCTCCTCATGCTCCGCCTTCCTGTCCCTGCGACGCATGCGTCCTGGAGCGTCTGCCGGTCTCTCCCCGCCCTTCGCCCGCCCGCCGCGTCTTTATCCGATTCCTGCGGGGCGTCGTGTCCGCGCCTATCGCCGGGTGAATCCAAAATCCAAACGCGCGTGCGGTTTTATTTGGTTGCGTTTCGTTTTTCCAGACGACTATGACACGTTTTTGGCGGGGGGTGGTTTTTTTTTTTGTCCGAACCCACGATGGTCCAATTGATCATCGGTGGCGGCGACGGTCGCAGATGCAGATCCGCGGTTGTGTGAATCCTACGAGCCTTGCCTTGCGCTCATCACATCGTCCCCTACTTTTTTTTTTAATCGCAGACTCCTCTCGGTCAAAGGTTCGTTCAGTTTTTTGGGGGGGGGGGGGGGGTTTAACGGAAATTGCTCACAAGATAGTTCGCAAAAGGTTTTGCCCCACACCCGCAGGCTACTGATAAATTCCGCTCATCGTCGCGATCATCATCATCATCATCGTCGGCTTGTCCGCTAACGACATCATCGTCATCATCACCGGGCATCATCGACATCATCCGGACATCCAAAATGATCCGGCGTCTGAGCCTGGGTCCGAACGATACCTTCGTCCCAGCACAAGCAAGACACAAGGATGCACAGCAGTTAGACACGAGGAACAACTCGGACGAGAAACACAAAAGACAAAGCTAGTTATTTCTGACCTACTATGAGACCTCCATTACCAGTGGCAAAATATAGTGATAGGTTTTTACCCTTTCAACTGGTACAAAAACCTTTATACAAGGCATCGTGTTTGCAATAACCGCAACACAAGAAATCAAAATGCAAACAAAAAGAAACAACTCTGATGATATGCACTGTCCTTGAAGTTGATTGGTCCACACCCGAGACAGCTTTTCTTAGAGCCTAGTCTCCATTGGTGTTGGACCAGATGACGCCATGCATTGACTTCTTGTGTTGCGGTTATTGCAAACACGATGCTTGTATAAAGGTGTCAGTTTTGTACCAGTTGAAAGGTAAAACCTATCACTATATTTCTGACCTCTTTCAATCCTCCCCCAGTGGTGGAGGGGGGAGGGCACACCGATGACCCAACAAGCGCACAACGCAACACTCCCGGCGCGCGTCACCAAAACACAACACGGGCGAGCGACACTATCCGAACAAACTTGTTTTTCGACGTGGGTAAGAACACAGGGGTGATGTAAATACATTTGTTTTTTTTGTAAGTGAATTTATTCATGTTTAGTAACGCGTTTAACCTGGGGGACGGGGGAACTTACAAAAAAAGGATTTGGGGGGGGGGGGGCAGTTGTGAGATTTTGACCAAAAAGAAAGCAAGCAGCAACGAGGAATCGCGACGGATGAATCGAACTAATTCGTAAATTCTTCTTGTTCTTTCGGGTAAGTCACGTAGAAGGGAAATAATAAAATAATAAAACATAATAAAATACAATTCTCACGACGTTTTGGCCACAACGCAAGCAGCCGTCCTCAGGTGAAGAACAGGTCTGTCGGAAAGACAGCGTCTTCTGACACTATTTTTTGTGAGAATTATTCTATTATGTTTTATTTTACAGTGTCTGACACTGTCTTTACGACAGACCTGTTCTTCACCTGAGGATGGCTGCTTGCGTTGTGGCCGAAACGTCGCGAGAAATGTATTATATTGTTTTATTTTATTATTTCCCTTCTCCGTGACTTTACCGAAAGAACCAAGAAGATGAATCCCTGCAGTCACGAAAGAAGCTTTAAATCGATACTTTGTAAATTACCATTTCCACAAATTTGCCGTAGAATTCTCAGTTTTTTGTTTCATACCCTTCCCACGCTGCCTGCCCATCCACCACGCCCCCCCCCCACCCCACGCCACTCTCATTACCAAAACCAAAATTTTAACATTTACATCGGCGGAAATCACATACAGCACCCACCACCACCACTCAAAACGATTACAAATGTCCACCACCACCACGCGCCCCACAACACTGACGTGTAAATTAAAATCGGGGGGGGTGAAAAAAAGGTCTAATTATTTCCTTTTTTTCCCTAAATAAAACACAAAACATTAAAACGGATGAGGCTGCCGCCAGGATATTCAGACTAACAAGGCTGACCAGACTGACCAGGTACTCAGGCTAGCCAAATAACCAGGCTGGCCAGGTTACCCAAGCTACCAAAGGTTGCCTAACGCTGCCCAGACTGACCAGGCTCGCCAAGGCTGCCCAGGCTGGCCAAGCTACCCAGGCTGGCCAGGTTACCCAAGCTACCAAAGGTTGCCTAACGCTGCCCAGACTGACCAGGCTCGCCAAGGCTGCCCAGGCTGGCCAAGTTACCCAGGCTGGCCAGGTTACCAAGCTACCAAAGGTTGCCCAACGCTGCCCAGACTGACCAGGCTCGCCAAGGCTGCCCAGGCTGGCCAAGCTACCCAAGGCTACCCCCCTCAAGGGTTCCCAAGTCTGCCCAGGCTACCCACTAGGCTGGGGCGGATTGAATAAACACCAGGGGGAAGAATGGCAAAAACGACACAAGACGGGGCCCCCATCATCACTCCACTCTCCCCTCCCGCCCCGTGTCCACCATCAGCCAGCCATTTCACGACCTCCCTGGGGGGCTCCTCTGGGGCCGAGTGTTTGCCGAATTGGCTCAAGCCCAGCGCCACCGACGACTACTGCCGCCCCCCCCCCCACCGCCCCATGACCTCCGACCCTAAAAACAATTTAAACAACAGCGCGGACGACATCACGGGTGTGTCTTGGAGGGAAAAGAGGGAAAAACTAAACGTCAGCAGCTGCCAAGGCTTTTCAGAGTCGAACGGATCCGGAATTCGCTGTTTCGCTCTACGCCATTAAAGCTAACGGGGTGGGTGGGTGGGAGGAGGGAGGGGAGCCGTAGTGCCGGAGGTAACTGGACTAACACGGTCGGCTACGCACGGCGCAAAAAGTTAAACGTACGTGCGTGCGTCGTGTGCGTGTGTAGGAGAGAGACCCCCACAAACAAGAAGCCAGATGCACGGGGGCTGGGTGGGGGGGGGGGTGATGGTCTAGACTAGGGGTCGGCAACATCATTCGCGGTCATACAAAATTATCAACTATAAAAAATTGCCCGTTATATTAGGTCAAACATTGAATTAACTCACTCCCCTAATGCGATGGCTGTAACAGACCAAATGATTTTGCGAGCCTTGTACGGCCCCGCTGGTCGGACGTTCTCCGCCCCTGGTCTAGACCGTACATATTAAACCGAACAAATCACCTATTTTTAAATCCTTTATATTAAGTTCGTACTTGCTTGCTTGCTTAGGACCGTGCAAATCTTTCGGTCGTTTTTTATTAAATCCTTTATATTAAGTTCGCTCGCTTGCTTGCTTGCTTGGGACCGTGCAAATCTTTCGGTCGTTTTTTAACCCACTTCCCGTGATCCAATCGAGCTGACATTTTCCACAGACTCGTTGTGCGTGACAATTAATGTTCGTGAATTTTTCCCAAAATTTTACACNTTTTAGGACAAAAAATGATATTTAATTACCAATTGCTTAATGCTGCCATGCAATCATCTGACCATAGGTGGCAGCCATCTCAAGCCAGAGGACGAGAGGACTCTAGCCGCCACGCATATAAAGGATTTATAGTGAAAAACTTTGTTTTTACGGGTTATACTTGTTTTCGGTAAAGTCACGTAGGTAAAAAANTAAATTAATAAAAGTAATAATGGAAATAAAATAATTACTTTAACTTTAATTTTATTTTTTACCCACGCGACTTTACCGAAACAAACCTAAGAGCATGAATCCTTGCAGTCACGAAAGCTTCAAATCTAGAATGAACAAATCATTATTATTTTGGCCAGGTTAAGATCACGCTAAGTATTTAAACGAGCAAGCCCTCACCAACGGCGAACGCTTCGACGCCATCTGGCCTCAGTCCGGCAAAGATTTCCCTCAGCACGACTTGATTTATAAACTACTAAAAACTAAACAGTTTGTTTTTTACGTGGTATAAGGCCCCAACTGAGCTCTTCTTCAGAAGCGACCTGGCCATCAAAAATGGTAGCTCAACTTAGCGGCTCTTATAATCACGCGGAAGAAGCTTTTCGTAGAAAAAAAAACTCTTACAGACGCGTGACGTTAATTCTAAAATGTGGAGGAGGGAAAATCAACGCGACCACCAGGGGTAGAGACATGCAAACTCCAAATATACAGCAGCAGGCATCGTCAGGGTCGGGATCGAACCCACGACCTCCTTCCTACATACCAGGCGAGGTTGGTTAACATCGCCACCGTAGGGGAGGAAACCGGCAGATTTGGCCCGTTACAAATCGCAAGCGTGAGCAGCTGCAGACGTTTGGAGGTGAGGGGTGGTGGGGGTGGTGGGGGGTTGTGTTTAAGCTGCGCGCGTGTAAAAAAATCTCACGGTAGCCAAGACCGAGACCGACCAACAGTGTGTAGTAAAAAAAAAACCCCAACAAAGAGGGAGATTTAATTTTCGAGTTGATAAATTAAAAAAAATCAGAATTACTTCGTCCGAGCATCGGGAAGGCAGCTATTGACGACGGGCACCGCCCAAAAAGGCGACTTCTGCTGCTGCTGCAACCTGAACGTTGGTTGCCTACGGAGAGAAGCCGATTCTGACTCCACGGGAAACTTATTGCGTGCAATTCGGAGCAACTTGGATTCCGCAATTAGTTGGTGGCTTAACCGTAACAACCCGGGGAGCCTAGCGCAGGAGTTAGCGTGCGACTGTCAGCGTGTACGCGCTCGTGAGAGCGTGTCTTGGTCGCACGTGCGCGTTAGTGCGCGCGCATCAGTGCCAGTGCGTCAACGTGAGCGTGTGTTCGCATGCAAGCGTGCGCGTACCTGGCCTGGCACAGGCACGCCGCGTTGAAGTCACCGTGTCACTCGAGTGGCGAACGGCGGCTATTGCTATGATGACCAGATCAATCGAACGTCACCTACGCCGCGATGGGTGTGTTCATCGTCTTACGTAGCGGACCGTCTTACAAATCAGCATGTCTACGGAAACCCTCGCACGTGTGTGCTGCCTTCCCCATGCTCAGGTGGTGTCATGTTAACACGACACGAGGAGGGGGTGGGTGGGGGGTGGGGGACATGGGGGAGTTGAGGGGAGGGGGGCGCGTGGGGGAGGGGTGAGGTAGCGCCGTACCATCCAGCGCGCCGTTCCATCACATCCCACATGAACCACGCGTAGGGTGAGTAGAAGTCTGCTACTCCAGCAGTTGTGCCACTCCTCCACCACCACCACGTTGCCCTCCCCTCCCTCACGCCCTTTTCCTCGCCTCTACAAGGGGCGACACCAATGGCAGCTGCAACTCGCAACGACAACAACCACAGGGATCCCCCAAAGGTGTGTGCTGTGCGCGTGCGTGTGCTGTGCGCGTGCTATACGTGTGTGCGATGCTATGTGTGTGTGTCTGCTGTGTGTGTCTGCTATGTGTGTGTCGATGTATACGTGTGTGCGGATGCTATGTGCGTGTGTGTGCGGATGCTGTGTGTCTGCTATGTGTGTGTCTGCTATGCTATACTGTGTGTCGATGCTATGTGCGTATGTGTCGATGCTATGTGCGTGTGTGTGCGGATGCTATGTGTGTGTGTCTGCTGTGTGTGTCTGCTATGTGTGTGCGATGCTATGTGTGTGTGTCTGCTGTGTGTGGTGCTATACGTGTGTCTGCATGCTATACGTGTGCTGTATGCGTGCATGTGCGGATACTATTCGTACGTGGGTCAGAACTATGCGTACGTGTGTAATATACGTACGTGTGTGTGTGTGCCATACGCGTATGATATTCGTACGTGTGCGCGCATGCAGTGCGCTATATGCTTGTGTTATGGGCACTTACGCGCTATACGCGTGTGCGTGGGTGCTACGTGCGTGTGCATGTGTGCCACACATACGCGAGTGTGTGTGTGCGGTGCGCTATACCTGCGCGCGTGTGTGCTATACGTGCGTGTGCGTGCGCTATACGCGTGTGCGCACTATACGTGCGTGTGCCATGCGTACGTGGGTGGGTGCAATCCGCGCGCCGTTCCCTCCGGGCGCCCGGCTCAGCTGCGTGAGCGCGAGCGCGAGCGATCGTTGGAGTAGCGTGGGAGCCGCGGCTGCGCTTGGGCGAGTAGGAGCGCGAGCGGGATCGAGAGCGGGAGCGAGAGCGCTCGTACGAGGGGCTGCGGCCACCGTCGATTCGCACGTGGACGTATGAAGTCTCGCCTGTAGCGCACGCACAAACACAAAGGATCCACACACACCCCACCCAAACACGGCGTAGACTTACAGAGTTGCTGGGGCGGGAAAACTAACGCGACCGATCGTCCGGCGGCTTTGGGAGCGCCGGGGTTAGGGAGACACCACGGGGTGAGGGAGACACCACGGGGTGAGGGAGACACACGGGGTGAGGGAGACACCACGGGGTGAGGGAGACACGGGTGAGGGAGACACGGGTGAGGGAGACACGGGGTGAGGGAGACACGGGGTGAGGGAGACACGGGGTACACCACGGGGTGAGGGAGACACACGGGGTGAGGGAGACACCACGGGGTGAGGGAGACACCACGGGTGAGGGAGACACCACGGGGTGAGGGAGACACCACGGGGTGAGGGAGACACGGGTGAGGGAGACACGGGGTGAGGGAGACACGGGGTGAGGGAGACACCACGGGGTGAGGGAGACACGGGGTGAGGGAGACATGAGGGAGACACCACGGGGTGAGGGAGACACCACGGGGTGAGGGAGACACCACGGGGTGAGGGAGACACCACGGGGTGAGGGAGACACCACGGGGTGAGGGAGACACCACGGGGTGAGGGAGACACGGGGTGAGGGAGACACGGGGCTAGGGAGAGGGTGAGGGAGACACCACGGGGTGAGGGAGACACGGGGCTAGGGAGACCGGGTGAGGGAGACACGGGGTTACAGAGACACGGGGTGAGGGAGACACGGGGTGAGGGAGACACGGGTGAGGGAGACACGGGGTGAGGGAGACGGGGTGAGGGAGACACCACGGGGTGAGGGAGACACCACGGGGTGAGGGAGACACCACGGGGTGAGGGAGACACCACGGGGTGAGGGAGACACCACGGGGTGAGGGAGACGCCACGGGGTGAGGGAGACACCACGGGGTGAGGGAGACACGGGTGAGGGAGACACGGGTGAGGGAGACACCACGGGGTGAGGGAGACACGGGTGAGGGAGACACGGGTGAGGGAGACGCGGGGTGAGGGAGACACCACGGGGTGAGGGAGACACGGGTGAGGGAGACACGGGGTGAGGGAGACGCCACGGGGTGAGGGAGACACCACGGGGTGAGGGAGACACCACGGCGTGAGGGAGACACCACGGCGTGAGGGAGACACCACGGGTGAGGGAGACACCACGGGTGAGGGAGACACCACGGGTGAGGGAGACACCACGGGGTGAGGGAGACGCGGGGTGAGGGAGACACCACGGGGTGAGGGAGACACCACGGGGTGAGGGAGACACCACGGGGTGAGGGAGACACCACGGGGTGAGGGAGACACCACGGGTGAGGGAGACACGGGTGAGGAGACACGGGGTGAGGGAGACACGGGGTGAGGGAGACGGGGTGAGGGAGACACCACGGGGTGAGGGAGACACGGGTGAGGGAGACACGGGTGAGGGAGACACGGGGTGAGGGAGACACGGGGTGAGGGAGACACCACGGGTGAGGGAGACACCACGGGGTGAGGGAGACACCACGGGGTGAGGGAGACACCACGGGGTGAGGGAGACGCCACGGAGTGAGGGAGACACCACGGAGTGAGGGAGACACCACGGGTGAGGGAGACGCCACGGAGGGAGACACCACGGAGTGAGGGAGACACCACGGGGTGAGGGAGACACCACGGGGTGAGGGAGACACCACGGGGTGAGGGAGACACCACGGGGTGAGGGAGACACCACGGGGTGAGGGAGACGCCACGGAGTGAGGGAGACACCACGGAGTGAGGGAGACACCACGGGGTGAGGGAGACACCACGGGGTGAGGGAGACACCACGGGGTGAGGGAGACGCCACGGAGTGAGGGAGACGCCACGGAGTGAGGAGACACCACGGGTGAGGGAGACACCACGGGGTGAGGGAGACACCACGGGGTGAGGGAGACACCACGGGGTGAGGGAGACACCACGGGGTGAGGGAGACGCCACGGAGTGAGGGAGACACCACGGAGTGAGGGAGACACCACGGGGTGAGGGAGACACCACGGGTGAGGGAGACACCACGGGGTGAGGGAGACACCACGGGTGAGGGAGACACCACGGGTGAGGGAGACACGGGTGAGGGAGACACGGGTTAGGGAGACACGGGGTGAGGAGACACGGGGTGAGGGAGACACGGGGTGAGGGAGACACCACGGGGCTAGGGAGACACCACGGGGTAGGGAGACACCACGGGGTGAGGGAGACATCACGGGCTAGGGAGAAACGGGTGAGGGAGACACNGGGTTACAGAGACACGGGTGAGGGAGACACGGGTGAGGGAGACATGGGGTGAGGGAGACACACGGGGTGAGGGAGACACCACGGGATGAGGGAGACACCACGGGTTAGAGAGACACCACGGGGTGAGGGAGACATCACGGGCGAGGGAGACACCACGGGGTTACAGAGACACGGGTGAGGGAGACACGGGGCGAGGGAGACACGGGCGAGGGAGACATGGGGTGAGGGAGACACGGGATTAGGGAGACACGGGGTGAGGGAGACACGGGATTAGAGAGACGGGGTGAGGGAGACCACGGGATGAGGGAGACACGTCGGATAATCGCTACTAGTAATTTTTGCACATTTTTGCATGTTTTTAGGTGGTGTGCATACATTTTTGTGTTTAAATCTGTGTACTACATGACACTGGCATAAATAAACACACACGGAGACAAAAATAAATATCCTACTTTACAGAATTACTGTATTTACTGTAACGTACTTACCACTCCAATCTGGAAGACTTTGCATGTGGTGATGTAAACACGTGAAGTATTTTCATTGTTTAAGTTGTATGTAGTGTATAATGTACCGTATATATACTACACAACACTGAAATCAAACACGGATACTTTGTCTCTTTCTCTGTGGGTCTCGATGGGTCTCTCTGCATTTACACCATTGGAACCTCATTTGCCAGTAGCAAAACATAATTGGTTTTTTACCCTTCTATCTGGCAACAAAACTGACACCTTTTTTACAAGGAGTCATGTTTGCATTGACCACAATACCTGCAGTCATAATGCAAACAAAAACCATAACTCTGATAATGTATGCACTGTCCTTGAAGTTGATTGGTCCACACCCGAGACAGCTTTCCTTAGAGCCTAGTCTCACATGGGTTGGACCAGATGACGCCAAAAGGCGCACAACTCAAAGACAATGCACCATCAGAGTATGAGAGCTCGGGTGAAGCATTTACACATTGGAACCTCATTTGCCAGTAGCAAAACATAATTGGTTTTTTACCCTTCTATCTGGCAACAAAACTGACACTTTTTTTACAAGGAGTCATGTTTGCATAGACCACAATACCTGCAGCCATAATGCAAACAGAAAACATAACTGTCCTTGAAGTTGAAAGGGTCAGTGGCCAGATAGAAGGGTAAAAAGACAATTACCATATTTTTGCTGGCAAATGAGGTTCCAATGGTGTAAATGCTTCACCCGAGCTCTCATACTCTGATGGTGCATTGTCTTTGAGTTGTGCGCCTTTTGGCGTCATCTGGTCCAACCCATGTGAGACTAGGCTCTAAAGAAAGCTGTCTCGGGTATGACCAATGAACTTCAAGGACAGTGCATACATCAGAGTTGTGTTTTTTGTTTGCATTATGACTGCAGGTATTGTGTCTATGCAAACTTGACTCCTTGAAAAAAAGTGTCAGTTTTGTTGCCAGATATAAGGGTAAAAAAACAATGATTGGGTCTCTCTGCGTTTAGAGTATATATCTGCTGCTATGAATTCCCACGTGGTGACATCAGCCACTTGGTTGAGCTTCGATCATTTGCGGACGGACAGGTCACGACTTCTAAACAAGTATAACCCGTAAAAACAAAGTTTTTCACTATAAATCCTTTATATGCGTGGCGGCTAGAGTCCTCTCGTCTCTGGCTTGAGATGGCTGCCACCTATGGGTCAGATGATTGTCTGCCAGTATTAAGCAATTGGTAATTAACAATAATTTGTTTTCCCTAAACAGTGTAAAATTTTGGAAAAAAATTTTCACGAACATTAATTGTCTCGCACAACGAGTCTGTGTGCAAAATGTCAGCTCGATTGGATCACGGGAAGTGGGTTAAAAACGACCGAAAGATTTGCACGGTCGTAAGCGCAAGCACGCAAGCGAACTTAATATAAAGAATTTAAAAACACAATCGGAGTGAAAATTAGTTAAAGATTGAGTTAAATTTCGATTTAAAACTTTCGTGACTGCAGGGATTCATATTCTTGGTTCTTTCGGTAAAGTCATCACGTAGAAGGGAAATAATAAAATTAAATTAAATCAACAATAACATTCTCAGAGAATTTATTGCTTCATTTTTATTATTTTCCTTCTACGAAGAACCAAGAAGAGCGAGTTAAATGAAAGCGTGTAAAATAATTTAGTTTTAGTGTGGTCTCCACGAGTTATGGTCTCAATAAGGGTCTCTGGATATATGGGTCTCTAGGAGTATGGGTCTCTAGGAGTATGGGTCTCTAGCAGTATGGGTCTCTAGCAGTATGGGTCTCTAGCAGTATGGGTCTCTCAGAGTATGGGTCTCTAGGAGTATGGGTCTCTAGGAGTATGGGTCTCTAGGAGTATGGGTCTCTAGGAGTATGGGTCTCTAGGAGTATGGGTCTCAACGAGTCTGTAGAAACACCCAAACCCGTACCCTACCCGATACCCATACCCGGCTGGGTACGGGTACCCGTTTGCGACCCTGGTGCGGCCGGTACGGTAAGGAATCAAAACCCGTTTGCGACCTCTGCTCCCCCCACCTCTCCTTCNCCCCACCACCTCCCTCCCCACCTCTCCTCCCTCCCCACCTCTCCTCCTCCCCCACCACCTCTTTCTNCCCACCTCTCCGTCCCTCCACCACCTCTCCCCCACATCCCTCCCTNCCCACCTCTCCCTACCTNCCCCACCACCTCTCCACCCCCACCTCCCTCCCCCACCTCTCCCCCCCCAGCACCTCTCCCCCCCCACACCTCCCCTCCCCACCCACCTCGTGCGACTTGAACTTGGTGTCGTCGAGCTTGCGCACGGCGTACTTCATGTCCTCCTTGCGCACGTATTCCACGACGCCCGTGCCGTCACGGAACACGTCGGCGTAGCACACGTCGCCCGCCTCGCGCATGTGGTCCTTCAGGTCCTGCCAGCTGCCCGTCGGGGCAGCCCTGGGGCAGGGAAGGCAGGGAAGGGCGAAGGGGAAGAAAGGGCGGCGGGTAGAGGTAGGGTTATAGAATCAGAATCAACAATCGGCAAACCTTCAAGTACGGCGAAACATTCCCTTACGATTGTAGGGGTGTTACGGGAGGGCGAACAAACACACCAAGGGCTGGTTACGCTCGCACGCGGAAGGGTGCCTACATCCACGTCCGCATCGGTTAGCCCTGGGGGCTGTAACGGCGCTGTGATCCCCACGGCCCCATCCTCGGGGGGGAGTTGCTATATAAGGCGGTGAGCCGGTGGGCTCGGGGTTCAGTGTTTAGCTGAAGCCAGTGAAGAGTGAAGAGCGGCTAGATAGGCCCTGGGACTCCCCTGGATCGCTGTCGTTCTCAGGAGCGACCAGGGCAAGCCAGTGGCTTGGCCCCGAGAGCCCAGAGCCGATGTTCTTGTAAGAGCCGGTCTGGTGGCTAAGGGTGCCGTGATCCCAGCTTGGTACAGAGCTGGTCAGCTAGCCTCCCTATAGCTCTCGAGTGGAGGAGCTGGGAGTAGGCTAGCCGGAATAGAGATAGTGGGGTCTCCCTGTTAGACGGGTGAAGGGCCGTTACCCCTTGTCGTTGCTTTTCAGCTGTTGTCCTTTGCCCGCACACCGCAGGGGCAAGTTCAAGGTAGGGCAATGGGCAGCATTAAAAAAATAAACACAAACACGCTCTGTCTTCTTGGTTCTTTCGGTAAAGTCATCACGTAGAAGGGAAATAATAAAATAAAACATAATAAAATAAAATTCTCACGACGCCTCGGCCACAACGCAAGCAGCCGTCCTCAGGTGAAGAACAGGTCTGTCGGAAAGGCAGCATCTGAATGAACACCGCCAAGCTTGGCAGCGTATATTTAAGCTGGGTTAGAGGGGAAGAGCGCCTTGACAAAGGAATTTGCATATCAAGAGGAATTAAGCATATTTATGGAAAATGCAAATATGGGATTAGTCACCACTTATTATTTTATTATTTCCCTTCTACGTGGATAGACCATGGCCGATAATCTACGCCAAACGATAAAACAATTAACCAACACCGCACCCCCAAAACCGGCCAGTGTCTCCCCCCCGCCTTCCCATTATCCCATTTCTCCTCTCAACTCTCACCCCCCCGACCCCCGACCGATGGCGGCACCTGTGACGATGACGCGGTACTCGGAGCGGTGAGAGGGGGGCCGTAGCGGCCGCGGGGGCCCCCAAACCGCGATCCGAAGCGGGTGCCACCCCACGGGGAACTCCACGCGCAGGCGGTAGCCGTCGTAGTCGTAGCCATCGCGGCCGTGCACGGCATCCTCCGCGTCCCTGAGGGTAGGGGCACAGGAGGCGAGACGACAAAAAGAAATGTTTTAAGAAAACACTTTTTAAAAGCGAGGAACTATTTAAGAAAAACATTAGTCCGCAGTAGTAGACTCCCTCGATTATCGGCCGCGGATAATTCTAAATCGCGGATAATCCAAAAGCGTAACCATTTTCCGCGGATCTCTACGCCAAAAAACACTAATGTAGGTATAAAGAATGTTAAGTTAATACAATTTTGTTTGTTAGTGAACAAAACTAAAATTTGTATGAAATAATCGACCGATCGATGCGGGTGCCAAGTGATAATAACACTTTCCTGGTTCCGTGCACTCCGCGCATTAAGGGAAACAATACAACTACTGTACTGTAGAGGAGATCACGAGGATTCGTAATTACCGGAGCAAAGGATTTGTACGGATTTTAGATTTGAAGCTTTCGTGACTGCAAGGATTCATATTCTTAGGTTTGTTCGGTAAAGTCACGCAAGTAAAATATAAAATTTATAAAAGTAAAATAAAATCACGACGCTTCGAAGGCAACACAAGCTTCCGTCTTCAACCTGATCGTGCCGTGACAGTTCAACCTGAAGACGAAAGCTTGTGCTGCCTCCGAAACGTCGTGATTTTTTTTTATTTTACTTTTATTAATTTTAATTTTTTACCTACATGACTTTACCAAAAAAACCTAAGAATATGAATATATTTGTACGGTTTAAGCAACGTTTGACTTGTAATAAACATTTCCAAGAATATCAACGTGACTTTTAATAAGCATTTACAAGAATAACAATATATAACTAATAAGTGTTTTTTCACTTTTTTCTGGCAACAAAACTGAAACCTTCTTACAAGGAATCATGCGTGCATTAACCACAATACTTGTGGACAAAATGCAATGATAATATATGCATTGTCCTTGAAACTGATTGGTCCACACCAGAGACGGCTTTCTTTTGAGCCTCGTATCATTCCCTCACCCATCATCTCACTCACCCAATCACTCCCTCACCCACCATCTCACTCACCATCTCACTCACCNGCTCACCATCTCACTCACCCAATCACTCCCTCACCCACCATCTCACTCACCCATCTCTCACTCACCNGCTCACCATCTCACTCACCCAATCATTCCCTCACCCCCATCTGACTCACCCGCTCACCATCTCACTCACCCCAATCACTCCCTCACCCACCATCTCACTCACCCACCATCTCACTCACCACCATCTCACTCACCCAATCTCCCTCACCCACCATCTCACTCACCCAATCTCCTCACCCACCACTCACTCACCCACTCTCACTCAATCTCACTCACCCACCATCTCAATCACCCATCACTCCCTCACCCACCATCTGACTCACCCACCACTCACTCACCACAATCTCCTCACCCACCATCTGACTCACCNGCTCACCATCTCACTCACCCCAATCTCCTCACCCACCATCTCACTCACCACCACTCACTCACCCACCATGTCACTCACCCCAATCTCCCTCACCCACCATCTCACTCACCCCAACCAACTCTCACTCACTCCTCACCACACATCTCACTCANCNCCACCATCTCACTCACCCCAATCTCCTCACCCAATCACTCCCTCACCCACCATCTCACTCACCNGCTCACCATCTCACTCACCCCAATCTCCCTCACCCACCATATCACTCACCCCAATCTCCTCACCCACCATATCACTCACCCCTCACCATATCACTCACCCCAATNACTCCTCACCACCATCTCACTCACCCACCATCTCACTCACCCAATCACTCCCTCACCCACCATCTCACTCACCCAATCTCCCTCACCCATCACTCACTCACCCCAATCTCCTCACCCACCATCTCACTCACCCACCATCTCACTCACCCAAATCTCCTCACCCACCATCTCACTCACCCCAATCTCCCTCACCCCAATCTCCTCACCACCNTCTCACTCACCCACCATCTCACTCACCCCAATCTCCCTCACCCACCATCTCACTCACCCACCANCTCACTCCCCACATCTCACTCACTATCTCACTCACCCACCACTCACTCACCCACCACTCACTCACCCACCAACTCTCACTCACCCACACCCACTCACCCACCATCTCACTCACCCACCACTCACTCACCCACCATCTCACTCACCCACCANCTCACTCACTCACCCACCATCTCACTCACCCACACAAAATCTCACTCACCACTCACTCACCCACCATCTCACTCACCCAATACACTCCCTCACCACCATCTCACTCACCCAATCACTCCCTCACACCATCTCACTCACCCAATCATCTCACTCACCCAATCTCACTCGATGACCATCTCCACCACTCACCTACCATGTCTAGAGAGTTTTGGGGAACTTTTTACAACTATTTTACCTCACGTTTTGTTGAGCGAACATATAGCATCAGTGGGAACAACTCAAACCCACACAAAATACTAATTGAGGTAAAAATGTCCTTAAAAATTATCATCGATTTTTACCTCACAACATATCGCGTCAAATAAACTGTTTTTAAGCAAACAATTTGACACTTCTTACCTCAAGATTGAGGTAAAGTTTCCCTAAAACATTACAGAAATTGTTTAAAATTAACATATGTATTCACCTTACAGCCTATCGCGTCAAATGAGCTGGTTTCAGCTTAACATTTAGACATTTTTCCCTAAAATAGATTTTCGAGGTAAAAATTCCCTCAAACATTACAGTAATCGTTTAAAATTAACATCTTTATTCACCTCACAAGCTATCGCGTCGAATGACCCGGTTTTTAGGTTAAAAAGTTGACACTTTTCACCTCACGTTTTTCTCGTGAGGTAAAAATTCCTCAAACATTACAATAATCGTTTAAAATTAACATATTTATTCACCTCACAAGCTATCGCGTCGAGTGAGTTGGTTTTTAACAAAAAAATTAACTTTTACCTCAGGATTTGTCGAACGAACCACACAAACACAACACAGCCAAACCACCCACGTGTTCGCGGCCTAGCAAACAGTGTTTCGCGCCAGCCACTAACTAACTCTAGATTTGAAGCTTTCGTGACTGCAAGGATTCATACTCTTAGGTTTTGTCGGTAAAGTCACGTAGGTATACAAATAAAATATAGAAATAATAATAGAAATAAAATAAGAAATCATCATTTTATTTAATAGAATTAAAATAATAAATCATTATTTTATTTCTATTTATTTTATTATTTTACCTACTTCACCGATAACACCTAACAGTATAATAAATAATTCTTTTTAATATTATTTATATTACTTTTATTTACCTACGTGACTTTACCGAAAAAACTTAAGAGTATGAGCCACTAACTACACACATCGATTTCAACCGTTTAAACACTAATGTTATTAAACCAATCTTAATACTATTTTAAGCTTTGCAATTTAACAATATGTCAAAGGGATGGGGGGCTTGAGGGTGTTGGTGTTTTAATATTAATAAAATTTTGACATAAATTTCATGGACCCAAAAAACATTTAAAACAAATAAACTCTCAACCACCAATTTAATCATCTACATTTATATTATTTGAGAAATCCAATGAGTTATAAAGCTCTTTACACGTACACACACGCAGAGTGTGTCCAGAGTTAAAACAAACATCTCCAAACAACTGCCGCATCCACCTAATGTCGATTTGTTATAGATATATTTTACAAAACTATGAAAGTTAGCAAATAAACATCGTCAGGGTCAAGATAATCGAACTCACGACCTCCTGTGTACCAGGCAAAGTAGTTCACAACTACAAATATAAATATCAGGGTTATAGGATCGAACCCACAAACTCCTACATAGCAGATGAGCCAAGTGTACAAACTCACCCCCTCAAATTCACCCCTCTGACCCCTCACTCACCCCCTCACTCACTTAGACTCACCCCTCACTCACCCTCCTNCTCCCCTTCACTCACCCTCACCCTCAACTCACCCCCTCACTCACTCACCCTCACCCCCCTCACCTCCTCACCCCCTCTCACCCTTCANCCCCTCTGACCCCCCTCACCCCCTCTGACCCCCCCTCACCTCCTCACCCCTCTGACCCCTCCTCANCCCCTCTGACCCCCCCCTCACCTCCTCTGACCTCAACCCCCCTCACCCCTCTGACCCCCCTCACCCCCCCCCACCTCCTCACCCCCCTCTGACCCCCCCTCACCCCCTCTGACCCCCCTCACCACCTGANCCCCCCTCACCCCCTCANCCCCCCCTCACCCTCACCCCCTCTGACCCCCCCTCACCCCTCACCCCCCCTCACCCCTCCCCCCCCTCACCNCCTCTGACCCCCCCCACCTCCTCACCCCCCACCCTCANCCCCCTGACCCCCCACCTCACCCTCTGANCCCCCCTCACCCCCTCTCACCCCCCTCACCCCCTCTGACCCCCCTCACCCCCTCACCCCCCCTCACCCCCTCTGACCCCCCCCCTCANCCCCTCANCCCCCCTCACCCCCTCTGACCCCCCCTCACCCCCTCTGACCCCCCTCACCCCCCTCACCNACCCCCCCTCACCNCCCCCCCTCTCACCCCCTCACTCACCCCCTCTGACCCCCCCTCACCCCTCTGACCCCCCCTCACCCCCTCACCCCCCCCTCANCCCCCCTCACCCCCTCTGACCCCCCCCCTCANCCCCCTCTGACCCCCCCTCACCCCCTCTGACCCCCCCTCACCCCCTCTGACCCCCCCTCANCCCCTCTGACCCCCCCCTCCTCACCTCCCCCTCACCCCTCTGACCCCCCCCCCCCTCACCCCCCCCTCACCCCCTCACCCCCCCCCTCTGACCCTCACCTCCTCTGACCCCCCCCAACTCACCACCTCACCCCCCTCTGACCCCCCTCTGACCCCCCCCCCTCTGACCCCCTCACCCCCCCTCTTCCCCCCCCCCTCACCCCCCCCTCCTCCCCCCCTCAGCCCCCCCCTCTCACCTCGGATCCTCGAACTCGACGAAGGAAAATGGCGGCGCGCGTCTGTTTTGAGGTCCACGTCTCGGATGTTT
This sequence comes from Lethenteron camtschaticum, assembly GCA_018977245.1. Lineage (NCBI taxonomy): Eukaryota > Metazoa > Chordata > Hyperoartia > Petromyzontiformes > Petromyzontidae > Lethenteron > Lethenteron camtschaticum. The sequence goes on from WFAB01002007.1 coordinate 41,830, forward strand.
CCGTATTTGTAGAACAAATCTTCGATGTCCTTCACGCGAACGTCCGGCGGCAGGTTGCCCACGTAGATGCGGCAGTCGTTGTTGCCGGCAGGCCCCGTATCACGCCCGACATGGTTTAGTTTGTTAAATTTGTACTTGAAAAATGTGGCGCGCGTTTGTGGTGTGGTGTGTGTTGCGTAGTGTTCTCGGATTGACGATGTTTGTTTTGTGTGGTTGTGTTAATGGACGAGCGAGGGAAAGAGGTGGTGGTGCCTGCTGTGGGTAGACAGAAAGAAGAGGAGGATGAGGAAGAGAAACAGAGAGAATTTGGAGAAAGAACAGCGAACGGCGGCGCGTGTTGCGTGAGGAGACTTCGCAAGATGGCGGTGAAGGAAGAAGAGAGGGTGGGGCGGGGCGGGGGGGGCACGCGATGACGTCACGCGATTTTTCCCGCGCTTTTCTTTACCCCCCCCCAGCACGACCCCACCCTTTTTAGCCATAGGAATGAATGGGAATTGTGTGAAGGGGGAGGGAGGGTGAGGTGGGGGGGGGGGGAATATGAGGGCGTGGTTATGTAAATGAGCTCCGCCCCCCATACGTTGATTTTGCTTGGAGAAGGCGTGGTTATGTTAATTAGGTGTGTGACGTATGTTTTTGGGGCGTGGTTATGGTAATTAGTTGTGTGACGTGTGTTTTGGGGGCGTGGTTATGTTAATTAGGTGTGTGACGTATGTTTTGGAGGCGTGGTTATGTTAAATAGTTATGTGGCGTGTATTTTGGGGGCCTGTTGTAACTCATCGGATTCTTGGAGTCTAAATAAATAACCGAATTAGAAAACTACGTTATGCGTGATGACGTCACCACGCACGCACAGGTTGATCGCTGCGTACGCGATGAGGTCATGTACGCTCGCACGGCCATTAAACGAAGAGCGCTGTGACGTCACTCGTAGAGGGGAAACCACGCTGTACGTCATTACGTCATCACGCACGCCAGGCTTGATCGCTGCGTACGCGATGACGTCATGTACGCTCGCACGGCCATTAAACGAAGAGCGCTGTGACGTCACTCGTAGAGGGGAAACCACGCTGTACGTCATTACGTCATCACGCACGCCAGCTTGACGCTGTACGCGATGACGTCACGTGAAAACGGAGCGCTGTGACGTCACTCGTAAAGTGAAAACCACATTGTGCGTCATTACGTCATCACGCACGGCAAATTGACGCTGTACGAGATGACGTCACGTGAAATCGGGGCGCGGTGACGTCACTAGTAGAGACAAAACCACGCTGTGCGTCATTACGTCATCACGCACGGCAGATTGACGCTGTATACGAGATGACGTCACGTGTGTCCCAGCGTGAAATCGGGGCGCGGTGACGTCACTAGTAGAGACAAAACCACGCTGTTGCGTCATCACGCACGGCAGATTGACGCTGTGTACGAGATGACGTCATGTAAGTAACCCAGCGTGAAATTGGGGCGCGGTGACGTCACTATAGAGACAAAACACTGTTGCGTCATTACGTCATCAGCACGAAAGGATTGACGGGTGTGTGCGTGATGACGTCAGCAACATCCTCATTATCATCAGTAGCATCTCGATTTAAAGCTTTCGTGACTGCAGGGATTCATCTTCTGGTTCTTCGGTATCATCAGTAGAATGGAAATAATAAAATGATAAAAATAAAACNAAATAAAATAATAAAATAAAATAATAAAATAATAAAAATAAAACATAATTAAATAATAAAAAAAAACATAATAAATATTCTCACGACGTTTCGGCCACAACGCAAGCAGCGTCCTCAGGTGAAGAACAGGTCGTCAGAAACAGCTGTAGAAAGACCTGTTCTTCACCGAAAGAACCAAGAAGATCAGTAGCATCATCAGCATCAGCATCATCAGTAGCATCATCAGCATCATCAGTATCATCAGCAGCATCAGCAGCGGTGTAGTGGTTAGCGTTACGCTGCGCTATGAATTATTTATTGATGTTTTATTTTTATTANTTTATTATTTCCCTTCTACGTGGTGACTTTACCGAAAGAACCAAGAAGATGAATCCTGCAGTCACGAAAGCTTTACATCGAAAGAATATGGAGGCCTGCAGTCACGAAAGTTTTGAGTAAAATTCTTGATTTGAAACTCTCATGACTGCAAGGAATCATCCTCTTAGGTTTTTTCGGTAAAGTCACGAAGGTCTAAAAATAGAAATAATAATGGAAATAAAATAGTATATCATTATTTACTTATTTTAAATTTTTACCTACGTGACTTTAACGAAAAAACCAAAGAAAACATACCATGGGAACCTCATTTGGCAGTAAAAATATGATAATTGTTTTTTTTTTACCCTTCTATCTGGCAACAAAAAACAATTATCATATTTTTAAGTCAAATTCTTGATTTGAAACTCTCGTGACTGCAAGGATTCATCCTCTTTGTTTTTTTCGGTAAAAAAATAAAATGTAATAAAACAACTAAATTAAATCACGACGTTTCGGTCGCAACACAAGCGTCCTTCTTCTTGGTTCTTTCGGTAAATATTCTTTGGTTCTTTCGGTAAAGTCACGTATAAAGAAAAAATAATAAATTAAATAATAACATACCACGTTTCGATTGCAACACAAGCAATCATCATCAGGTATAATGAAATAGCGACATAAAATCTAACCAGAAAAAATTATAGACAGACATATAAGCAGACAGAAATCACCAAGATACACAGAGCGGGCAACACAGGCACAGAGAGGGGTGATCGTCTCTGTGGGGTGGCCTTAAATAGACAGAGGGGGGCGGAGGCAGCGAGAGGGAGGGGTTAGAGACAACATTTACATGTCAATGAGTGCACCAAAAAGGAGTGAGCGGGCTTAGGGGAGAAAGAGACACACTAAATTAAATTACCTAGCAAAGTATCGAAATGTTATGTAAAACGACACAGAGAGTCGGTCAACACACAATTAACACATAGCCTGGTCGATTACGGATTTCAAACATTGCTAAGTTAGAATTTAAGTGTGAAAATTTCAAAGAAAGACAAAACATAAAAACAAGAGGAACGGAGACAAAGCAGAACCTAAGAACGACAAAAAACGAGTGTAAAGTCACGTAGAAAGGGAAGTAATAAAATAATAAAAATAAAACATAATAAAATACAATTCTCACGACGCTGTCGCCTCGACAGACCTGGTTTTCACCTGAGGACGGCTGCTTGCGTTGTGGCCGAAACGTGAGAATCATTTTATTATGTTTTATTTTTATTATTTTATTACTTTCCTTCTACGTGACGACTTTACCGAAAGAACCAAGAAGATGAATCCCTGCAGTCACGAAAGCTTTAAATCGAAATTTACAAGCGTCCTTCTTCAGGTGGGGACAACGCAGCGAAAGCACAAACGCTCAAGTGTGTCTCAGAGGTGGCCGGGTACGGGTAGGGTAGATAGGAGCAGGGGCGGTTTCTTCATTAGGGCGATTGGGCGACGCACCACCAATGTCATTCAACCACAGAGTCACGCTAGCCATCACTGTCAGCCTCTGGATATAGTCCAATCAGCGTCATGTCACGTTCTGTGGAGTACCGCCTCTTTTTGGGCGATTTCACTCCGGCTGAGAATCGCCCCGAGTGGTCCCATAGACTTACATTCAAAGATGTTTTTTTTTCGACCGGGGGCGCTGCAATGCATTCTCTACGGCTTCCGGGAGGGCTCGCACTAACGTGCTTACGTCATCATGTGGAATCTTTAATAAAAGAAACTTGAGTGGATTGTAATAATAGTGAGTATAAAAAACAAACAAGATGTATTGTAAGAATCACTTTATTTTTCATTAATATTAAAGAAGTGAAGTTGCCTTTACATGCTTAGGCTGTTAATTTATCCATTGCATGGGTGGACCTTATCCTTATCAATCATCCAGACATTTGCCCCCCCTGAGAGATTTTGCAGGAGCCGCCACTGGATAGAAGGGTAAAAAAATCAATTATCAAATATAGAATTGTTATAACAACACTCCTACAACATCAGAGTGCAGCGCCACATTAAATACGCACACTACAATGACAATAGTTTAAAGCGATTTGAAGCGTGTTTTGTTTTAAAAATGGAAATATGGTTTTGGGGGGGTGGGGCAGAGCTTTGTGACGTCATATATGAGGGGGGTGGGTCCAAAATCGCGTGACGTCATTTATGGACGGCCCCTTACTCATCAACACAGCGGTGGGCTTTGGCCGTGTCGGGTGGTGGAGGGTTTCGACACAACATCAATACTTACGCGATGATCATCAATAATATTGGTCAATTTCATATTCAATGAAAGCCACGTGATTTCGCGTCTCTGCGCATGCGCAAGATCACAAGGACCACGTGACCGGGCTCGCTCCTTATATGGGCTTAGGGCCACGTGGAACATTCCGCCGATGTGGACCGAATCGATTCCTGTGTTAATATTCAGTTTCGATTCCTCTAAAGGAATCTAACGGGCGGAATCGATTCGATTCAGCCACGAGGGCTTAGACTCCCATGCGGATTGCCTTGGAATCGAACACGGATTTTATAGGAATCGATACATCGATTTCAGGAGCTTTGGAAAGCCACCCCTTTTGATTGGCCGCTCGCGTGGAATCGATTCCGTATCGGAATCGCGAGTGATCAATCGACCAAGCCGGATCGATTCCGGGGTAATTGAATCTCGTCCACAGGTAACGGTGAGTCTGAGTTTAAATACAGTCCACAAATACAGTCTATAGATACAGTCTATAATTAGTATAAGTCTATAATGACAGTCTATAGAGTACTCTGTGTACTGACAGTACTGTGGCAAGAACCGACAGTATATAATGCAGCAGTCTGTACTGCAAAGTTTAAATATATTAACTATACAGTCTGTAAATACAGTCTATAATGACAGTCTATAATCAGTCTATAGTCTACTATGCAGTCTGCAAATAAGTCTATGATTGTCTACAGTCTATAATGCCATTCTATAATGCTACAGTCTATAATTACAGTTTAAATATGTGTACTGTGGAGTCTACACTGACAGTCTATAATTTGTGTACAGTGTGTACTGACAGTCACTACTTTGTGTACTGTGGAGTCTACAAAGTCTATGATTGTGTACAGTCTGTACTGTCATTGTGTACTTGGTCTACAGTCTATATTTACTGTGTGTCATGTACTCTGTGTACTGTGGAGTCTACACTGACAGTCTATAGTACTGTGATTGTGTACTGTAGTGTGTACTGACAGTACACACTACTGTGCTGTGTACTGTGTGGAGTCTACACTGACAGTCTGGAGTACTGTCATTGTGTACTGTAGTGTCAGCTGTACTGTCATTGTGTACTGTGTGGAGTCTACACTGACAGTCTGGAGGACTGTATTGTGTACTGTAGTGTCAGCTGTACTGTCATTGTGTACTGTGTGGAGTCTACACTGACAGTCTGGAGGACTGTATTGTGTACTGTAGTGTCAGCTGTACTGTACTGTGTACTGTGTGGAGTCTACACTGACAGTCTGGAGTACTGTATTGTGTACTGTAGTGTCAGCTGTACTGTACTGTGTACTGTGTGGAGTCTACACTGACAGTCTGGAGTACTGTATTGTGTACTGTAGTGTCAGCTGTACTGTACTGTGTGGAGTCTACACTGACAGTCTGGAGTACTGTCATTGTGTACTGTAGTGTCAGCTGTACTGTCATTGTGTACTGTAGTGTCAGCTGACAGTGTACAGTACTGTGCTGTGTACTGTGTGGAGTCTACACTGACAGTCTATAGTACTGTATTGTGTACTGTAGTGTCAGCTGACAGTGTACAGTACTGTGTACTGTGGAGTCTACACTGACAGTCTATAGTACTGTATTGTGTACTGTAGTGTCAGCTGACAGTGTACAGTACTGTGTACTGTGTGGAGTCTACACTGACAGTCTTGAGTACTGTCATTGTGTACTGTAGTGTCAGCTGTACAGTACTGTGTGAAGTCTACACTGACAGTCTGGAGTACTGTATTGTGTACTGTAGTGTCAGCTGTACTGTGTGGAGTCTACACTGACAGTCTAGAGTACTGTATTGTGTACTGTGGAGTCTACACTGACAGTCTGGAGTACTGTATTGTGTACTGTAGTGTCATCTGTACTGTGATTGTGTACTGTGTGGAGTCTACACTGACAGTCTGGAGTACTGTATTGTGTACTGTAGTGTCAGCTGTACTGTCATTGTGTACTGTGTGGAGTCTACACTGACAGTCTGGAGTACTGTATTGTGTACTGTAGTGTCAGTGTACTGTACTGTGTACTGTGTGGAGTCTACACTGACAGTCTGGAGTACTGTATTGTGTACTGTAGTGTCAGTGTACAGTACTGTGTACTGTGTGGAGTCTACAGTGACAGTCTGGAGTACTGTCATTGTGTACTGTGTGGAGTCTACACTGACAGTCTGGAGTACTGTATTGTGTACTGTAGTGTCAGCTGTACTGTGATTGTGTACTGTGTGGAGTCTACACTGACAGTCTGGAGTACTGTATTGTGTACTGTAGTGTCTGCTGTACTGTNATTGTGTACTGTGGAGTCTACACTGACAGTCTGGAGTACTGTCATTGTACTGTACTGTAGTGTCAGCTGTACTGTGTGGAGTCTACACTGACAGTCTGGAGTACTGTGATTGTGTACTGTGTGGAGTCTACACTGACAGTCTGGAGTACTGTATTGTGTACTGTAGTGTCAGCTGTACTGTGTGGAGTCTACACTGACAGTCTGGAGTACTGTGATTGTGTACTGTGTGGAGTCTACACTGACAGTCTGGAGTACTGTATTGTGTACTGTAGGGAATGGAAGGGCTGCTGCTGCTGCAGCTGCTGCTGCTGCTGATGCTGTTTGCCGGGATCGGAGCTTCAGGGAACGAGTTCGAACCGGGAATTGCTGCACCACGTGGGCTGGCGAGTGGTAGGGTGGAGGTGAGTGGGTGGGTGGGTGAGTGAGTGGGTGAGTGGGTGAGTGGGTGAGTGGGTGGGTGAGTGGGTGGGTGGGTGAGTGATTGGGTGGGTGGGTGGGTGGGTGAGTGGGTGGTGGGTGAGTGATTGGGTGGGTGGGTGAGTGGTGGTGAGTGGTGGTGGGTGGGTGAGTGGGTGAGTGGGTGGGGGGTGGGTGAGTGGGTGGGTGAGTGGGTGGGTGGGGTGAGTGGGTGGGTGAGTNGGTGGGTGGGTGGGTGAGTGGGTGGGTGAGTGGGTGGTGGGTGGTGAGTGGGTGGTGGGTGGGTGGGTGAGTGNGTGGGTGGGTGGGGTGAGTGGGTGGTGGGTGAGTGAGTGGGTGGTGAGTGAGTGGTGGGTGGGTGAGTGGTGAGTGGGTGAGTGAGTGAGGGGGTGAGGTGGTGGTGAGTGAGTGGTGGGTGAGTGATTGGGTGGGTGGGTGAGTGGGTGGGTGAGTGGTGGGTGAGTGAGTGGGTGGGTGGTNGGTGAGTGGGTGGGTGGGTGAGTGGGTGGGTGGGTGGGTGAGTGGGTGGTGGGTGGGTGAGTGAGTGGTGAGTGGTGAGTGGGTGGGTGGGTGAGTGGTGAGTGGGTGAGAGGGTGGGTGGGTGAGGTGGTGGGTGAGTNGGTGGGTGAGTGGGTGGGTGAGTGGGTGGGTGGGTGTGAGTGGGTGAGTGAGTGGTGAGTGGGTGGGTGGTGGTNGGTGAGTGGGTGAGTGAGTGGNTGAGAGTGAGTGAGTGGGTGAGTGAGTGNTTGGGGTGGTGNGTGGTGGGTGAGTGAGTGGGTGGGTGGTGATTGGGTGGTGAGTGGTGGGTGAGTGAGTGGGTNGGTGGTGGGTGGGTGGGTGAGTGGGTGGGTGAATGGGTGGGTGGGTGAGTGGGTGGGTGGATGAATGAGTGAGTGGGTGGCTGAGTGGGTGAGTGGGTGGGTCAGTGAGAGGGTGGTGGTGGGTGGGGTGAGTGGGTCGGTGAGTGAGTGGAATGAGTGAGTGGGTGATTTGGTGAGTGGGTGGTGATGGTGNTGTGGGTTGTTGTTTGGTTGTTGTGTAGTGGTGGTGATGGTTGNTGTGTTGTATGGTTGNTGTGCCTAGTGGTGGTGATGGTTGTTGTGTGGTTGTGTGCAGAGTGCGGAGGATGACAGCTGACTTCTTGAAAGAGGTGAGTGAGCAGCATCATCAGCAGTATCATCATCAGTATCATCATCATCAGCAGCATCATCAGTATCATCATC
>WFAB01002007.1:55000-65844 GCA_018977245.1 Lethenteron camtschaticum
CCCGTGTCTCTATCCCCGTGCCTCTCTCTCCCCGTGTCTCCCCGTGTCTCTCTCTCCCCGTGTCTCTTTCCCCGTCTCCCCGTGTCTCTCTGTGTCTCTCTCCCGTGTCCGTGNCTCNCTCCGTGTCTCTCTCTCTCTCTCCATGCTGTCCTCACTGTGTCCGTGTCTCACCCCGTGNCTCTCNCCGTGTCTCCCCGTCTCCCCGTGTCTCCCCGTGTCTCNCCGTATCTCTCCCCGTGTCTCTGTGTCTCACTCCCCATGTCTCTCTGTGTCTCTCTCCGCGTGTCTCACTCCGTGTGTCTCTCTCTGTGTCTCTCTCCCCGTGTCTCTCCCCATGTCTCTGTGTGTCTCTCTCCGTGTGTCTCTGTGTGTGTCTCTCTCCCTGTCTCTCTGTGTCTCTCTNCGTGTGTCTCTCTCCGCGTGTCTCACATCTCCGCGTGTCTCTCTCCGCGTGTCTCTCTCCGTGTGCAGCGCATACCCTGGAGGATCTGTCTCGTGTTGAGATCTTAAATCTCCTCGCAACTCTGGGATTTCACCAACACGCTCCCTCCACCACAGAGACCTCCACCACAGGGACCTCCACCACAGGGACCTCCACCACGGGACCTCCACCACAGGGACCTCCACCACAGGGACCTCCGCCACAGAGACCTCCGCCGCAGAGACCTCCATCACAGAGACCTCCGCCGCAGAGACCTCCGCCGCAGACACCTCCACCACAGAGACCTCCGCCGCAGAGACCTCCGCCACAGAGACCTCTGCCGCAGAGACCTCCGCCACAGAGACCTCCATCACAGAGACCTCCGCCACAGAGACCTCTGCCGCAGAGACCTCCGCCACAGAGACCTCCATCACAGAGACCTCCGCCACAGAGACCTCCGCCACAGAGACCTCCGCCACAGAGACCTCCCACAACCAGGAGCTGTAGGACCTAGCAGGGATCAATGGGTGGGGATCAATATGTGATCAGTCTTGAGATCGATGGGTGATCAATATGTGATCAATATGTGATCAGTTTGAGATCGATGGGTGATCAATGTGTGATCAATATGTGATCAGTTTGAGATCGATGGGTGATCAATGTGTGATCAATATGTGATCAGTGCTTGAGATCGATGGGTGATCAATGTGTGAACAATATGTGATCAGTGTTGAGATCAATTGNTCATGATCAATGTGTGATCAATGATTGATCATTGTTGATCAATGTGTGATCAATGATTGATCAATTGCTCATGATCAATGTGTGATCAATGATTGATCAATTGCTCATGATCAATGTGTGATCAATGATTGATCAATGTATGATCAATGTGTGATCAATGATTGATCAATGCTCATGATCAATGTGTGATCAATGATTGATCAATTGCTCATGATCAATGTGTGATCAATGATTGATCAATTGCTCATGATCAATGTGTGATCAATGATCGATCAATTGCTCATGATCAATGTGTGATCAATGATCGATCAATTGCTCATGATCAATGTGTGATCAATGATTGATCAATTGCTCATGATCAGTGTGTGATCAATGATTGATCAATTGCTCATGATCAATGTGTGATCAATGATTGATCAATTGCTCATGATCAATGTGTGATCAATGATTGATCAATTGCTCATGATCAATGTGTGATCAATGATTGATCAATTGCTCATGATCAATGTGTGATCAATGATCGATCAATTGCTCATGATCAATGTGTGATCAATGATCGATCAATTGCTCATGATCAATGTGTGATCAATGATCGATCAATTGCTCATGATCAATGTGTGATCAATGATCGATCAATTGCTCATGATCAATGTGTGATCAATGATCGATCAATTGCTCATGATCAATGTGTGATCAATGATCGATCAATTGCTCATGATCAATGTGTGATCAATGATCGATCAATTGCTCATGATCAATGTGTGATCAATGATTGATCAATTGCTCATGATCAATGTGTGATCAATGATCGATCAATTGCTCATGATCAATGTGTGATCAATGATGATCAATTGCTCATGATCAATGTGTGATCAATGATCGATCAATTGCTCATGATCAATGTGTGATCAATGATTGATCAATTGCTCATGATCAATGTGTGATCAATGATCGATCAATTGCTCATGATCAATGTGTGATCAATGATTGATCAATTGCTCATGATCAATGTGTGATCAATGATTGATCAATTGCTCATGATCAATGTGTGATCAATGATTGATCAATTGCTCATGATCAATGTGTGATCAATGATTGATCAATTGCTCATGATCAATGTGTGATCAATGATTGATCAATTGCTCATGATCAATGTGTGATCAATGATCGATCAATTGCTCATGATCAATGTGTGATCAATGATTGATCAATTGCTCATGATCAATGTGTGATCAATGATCGATCAATTGCTCATGATCAGTGTGTGATCAATGATTGATCAATTGCTCATGATCAATGTGTGATCAATGACTGATCAATTGCTCATGATCAATGTGTGATCAATGATTGATCAATTGCTCATGATCAATGTGTGATCAATGTGTCATGATCAATGTGTGATCGATTTGCGATATATTGGGTCAATACATGATCAATATGGGATCAATGNAGGTTTTAATGTGATCAATGTGTGATCAATGTGTGATCAATATGGGATCAATGTGTGATCAATATGGGATCAATATGGGATCAATGTGTGATCAATATGGGATCAATGTGTGATCAATATGGGATCAATGTGTGATCAATATGGGATCAATATGGGATCAATGTGTGATCAATATGGGATCAATGTGTGATCAATATGTGATCAATGTGTGATCAATATGGGATCAATGTGTGATCAATATGGGATCAATGTGTGATCAATATGGGATCAATGTGTGATCAATATGGATCAATGTGTGATCGATATGGGATCAATATGGGATCAATGTGTGATCAATATGGGATCAATGTGTGATCAATATGGGATCAATGTGTGATCAATATGGGATCAATATGGGATCAATATGTGATCAATATNGGATCAATGTGTGATCAATATGGGATCAATGTGTGATCAATATGGGATCAATGTGTGATCAATATGTGATTAATATAGGATCAATNGGGGGGGGTCACGTGGTCAAGTGAACTGAAGAGGTGACGTCACCAGCGTGGACCTGGTTCCCCTGAGAGGGGGAGGGGCTTGGGGGGAGCGAGGGGAGGGCTGGGGGGTGCGAGGGGAGGGCTAAGGGGGAGCGAGGGGAGGGGCTAAGGGGGAGCGAGGGGAGGGGCTGGGGGGATGAGGGGAGGGGCTCCATGATTCCTGGGCTGGTAAACTCCCTGAGGGAGGGGCGTCCAGGAGGAAGATTTTTTTGCCCAAATCCCCCCCCCCCCCTTCCTCCCCCTCCCCCCTCCCCCTTCACCCCCCTCCCCATCACTACCCCATCTCTACCCCCATCGCCATCGCCACCCCATCTCTACCCCATCACTACCCCATCACTACCCCCATCTCTACCCCCATCACTACCCCCATCTCTACCCCATCACTACCCCCATCGCCATCGCCACCCCATCTCTACCCCATCTCTACCCCATCACTANCCCCTTCTCTACCCCATCACTACCCCCATCACTACCCCCATCTCTACCCCCATCGCCACCCCATCACCACCCCATCACCACCCGCATCACCACCCCATCACCACCCCATTACCACCCCCATCACCACCCCATTACCACCCCCATCACCATCCCCATCTCTACCCCCATCTCTACCCCCATCACTACCCCCATCACTACCCCCATCTCTACCCCCATCACCACCCCCATCTCTACCCCATCTCTACCCCCATCACCACCCCATCACCACCCCCATTACCACCCCATCACCACCCCATTACCACCCCATCACCACCCCATTACCACCCCATCACCACCCCATTACCACCCCTTACCACCCCATCTCTACCCCCATCTCTACCCCCATCTCTACCATTCACCACAATTACACCACCACCACCACTTTTAACCACAACAACAACAAAACCAACCCATAGCTCTTTGTCATATGAACAACGTACGTCTCGTGTACAATTTTATAAATGCTGTAAAAGCGTCTCTGTGATGATTCTGTGGGTCTCTGTGTGAGTCTATGGGTCTCTGTGTGAGTCTATGGGTCTTTGTGTGAGTCTATGGGTCTCTGAGTCTATGGGTCTCTGTGTGAGTCTATGGGTCTCTGTGTGAGTCTATGGGTCTCTGTGTGAGTCTATGGGTCTCTATGATGAGTCTATGGGTCTCTGTGTGAGTGTATGGGTCTCTGTGTGAGTCTATGGGTCTCTGTGTGAGTCTATGGGTCTCTATGTGAGTCTATGGGTCTATGTGATGAGTTTATGGGTCTCTGTGTGAGTGTATGGGTCTCTGTGNTGAGTCTATGGGTCTCTGTGATGAGTTTATGGGTCTCTGTGTGAGTCTATGGGTCTCTGTGTGAGTGTATGGTCTCTGTGATGAGTGTATGGGTCTCTGTGATGAGTCTATGGGTCTCTGTGTGAGTGTATGGGTCTCTGTGATGAGTCTGGGTCTCTGTGATGAGTTTATGGGTCTCTGTGTGAGTGTATGGGTCTCTGTGTGAGTCTATGGGTCTCTGTGTGAGTGTATGGGTCTCTGTGATGAGTCTATGGGTCTCTGTGATGAGTTTATGGGTCTCTGTGTGAGTCTATGGGTCTCTGTGATGAGTGTATGGGTCTCTGTGTGAGTCTATGGGTCTCTGTGTGAGTGTATGGGTCTCTGTGTGAGTCTATGGGTTTCTGTGATGAGTTTATGGGTCTCTGTGTGAGTCTATGGGTCTCTGTGATGAGTCTATGGGTCTCTGAGTCTATGGGTCTCTGTGTGAGTGTATGGGTCTCTGTGATGAGTCTATGGGTCTCTGTGATGAGTTTATGGGTCTCTGTGAGTGTATGGGTCTCTGTGTGAGTTTATGGGTCTCTGTGATGAGTCTATGGGTCTCGGTGATGAGTCTATGGGTCTCTGTGTGAGTCTATGGGTCTCTGTGATGAGTCTATGGGTCTCTGAGTCTATGGTCTCTGTGTGAGTGTATGGGTCTCTGTGATGAGTCTCTGGGTCTCTGTGATGAGTTTATGGGTCTCTGTGTGAGTCTATGGGTCTCTGTGATGAGTCTATGGGTCTCTGAGTCTATGGGTCTCTGTGATGAGTCTATGGGTCTCTGTGTGAGTCTATGGGTCTCTGTGTGAGTCTATGGGTCTCATGATGAGTCTATGGGTCTCTGTGATGAGTGTATGGGTCTCTATGTGAGTCTATGGGTCTCTGTGATGAGTCTATGGGTCTCTGAGTCTATGGGTCTCTGTGTGAGTGTATGATGAGTCTATGGGTCTCTGTGTGAGTGTATGGGTCTCTGTGTGAGTCTATGGGTCTCTGTGATGAGTTATGGGTCTCTGAGTCTATGGGTCTCTGTGTGAGTGTATGGGTCTCTGAGTCTATGGGTCTCTGTGATGAGTTTATGGGTCTCTGTGTGAATCAGTTAAAGTTTTCATGTATTAGGTATAGCCCTGTGAGCCATTCGGCTCTTGAATCGGGTGCAACCGCAACAAACAAAACACAAAAACATGAACAAGAAAACATCTTAAAGTGACTATGTGACTAAGTGCAAACAGAAAATCCAAGTAAAGACAGCAATATATTTCAGAAAAAACACCGTACACCAACGCTGTGTGCAAAAATCCCAGTGGGATGCAAGTCAAACAACAACAACAAACACAAGACAACTTAGATTAAGGCCATCATTCTCACTCTGTACTACAACAACACAAACATGGCCAAACCAAAAAACTTATCAAAAATCACCAAAATAAAGCCATAAAAGTCAAACAACAACCACAAGACAACTTAGATTAAGGCCATCATTCTAACTCCGTACTACAACAACACAAACAAGGCCAAACCAAAAACTTTTCGAAATCGTCAAAATAAAGCCATAAAAGTCAAACAACAACAACAACAAACACAAGACAACTTAGATTAAAGCCATCATTCTAACTCCGTACTACAACAAAACAAACATGGCCAAACCCAAAAACTTTTCGAAATCGTCAAAATAAAGCCATAAAAGCAATGAAACAGTGATCATATGAACTTTGATCGAAATTTCACAATGAACGTCGTGAACAACACGTACCACCAAAACCCTGCAACCATAGATGGCTGCATGAGTCACTCCACAACAGCAGAAGCATCAGTAGGATTACAATGGTCAACACACTTTTTAAATCCTTTATATTAAGTTCACTCGCTTGCGTGCTTGCGCGCTTACGACCGTGCAAATCTTTCGGTCGTTTTTTATTTAAATCCTTTATATTAAGTTCGCTTGCTTGCTTGCTTGCGTGCTTGCTTGCTTGCTTAGGACCGTGCAAATCTTTCGGTCGTTTTTTAACCCACTTCCCGTGATCCAATCGAGCTGACATTTTGCACACAGACTCGTTGTGCGTGACAATTTATGTTCGTGAAAATTTTTTTCCAAAATTTTACACTTATTAGGACAAAAATATTATATTTAATTACCAATTGCTTAATGGTGGCAGGCAATCATCTGACCCATAGGTGGCAGCCATCTCAAGCCAGAGGACGAGAGGACTCTAGCCGCCACGCATATAAAGGTTTTAGAGTGAAAAACTTTGTTTTTACGGGTTATACTTATTACGGGTTAATTTTTTTCTTGCATAAGGTATTCCGACGGTTTTAAGGTAATTTTGGGGTGTTGATTGCAAATCTGGCATCAGTTTTTGTCTATGACATCAGGTTTTTGAGATATAAACTATTGCATTTTCAATAAAAACTGCGGAAGAAAAGTATTAAATGAATGTGGATATCTACATGAAATGATGATATTATAAACACACTATCCTAAAAACACAGCACCATATTTTAACACTAAAGCAGTCACTGGCTCGCAACAACTTGCAATCATAAGTGAATCAGGGCTCAGCTGACTTTAATCCACCAATCAGCGCCGAGTTGACTCTAAACCCCGCCCATAATTCTAACTCTCCCCCATCCACCAATCAGCGCCGAGCTAGCCCTAAACTCCGCCCATTATCCCCGTCCACACTTCCCGTCAACCAATCAGCGCCGAGTTCACCTGCAGCACCCGCACCATAATGGCCCCCCTCCCCGCCCAGTCCACCAATCAGCGCCGAGCTAACCCTAAACTCCGCCCATTATCCCCGTCCACACTTCCCCTCAACCAATCAGCGTCGAGTTCACCTGGAACACCCGCACCATAATGCCAGCCCCCCCTCCCCGCCCAGTCCACCAATCAGCGCCAACGTCAACCGTTAACTCCGCCCACAATTCCAGACCCCACCCACCCCCGGCCAGTCCACCAATCAGCGCCGAGTCAACTCTTAACCCCGCCCACAATTCCAGCCCCACCCACCAGATGTAGAGTATAGTGTAGTGTATACAGTGCACAGTAGTGTAGAGTGTAGTGTAGAGTATAGTGTAGAGTATAGTGTAGTGTATAGTGTAGTCTATATAGTGACTGCTTTAATGTTAAAACACGGTGCTGTATTTTTAAAATCCTTTATATTAAGTTTGCTTGCTTGCTTGCTTAGGACCGTGCAAATCTTTCGGTCGTTTTATAACCCACTTCCCGTGACCCAATCGAGCTGACTTTTGCACACAGACTCGTTGTGCGTGACAATTATTTTCGTGAAATTTTTTTCCATAACTTTACACTTTTTAGGAAAAATTTTTATATTTATTGCCAATTGCTTAATGGTGGCAGGCAATCATCTGACCCATAGGTGGCAGCCATCTCAAGCCAGAGGACGAGATGACTCTAGCCGCCACGCATATAAAGGATTTATAGTGAAAAACTTTGTTTTTACGGGTTAATTTTTAAATCATTTATATTAAGTTTGCTTGCTTGCTTACGACCGTGCAAATCTTTCGGTCGTTTTTTAACCCACTTCCCGTGATCCAATCGAGCTGACATTTTGCACACAGACTCGTTGTGCGTGACAATTAATTTCGTGAAAAATTTCCAAAATTTTACACTGTTTAGGGATTTTTTTTTAAATATTTAATTACCAATTGCTTAATGCTGCCAGACAATCATCTGACCCATAGGTGGCAGCCATCTCAAGCCAGAGGACGAGAGGACTCTAGCTGCCCCGATGCCAGGCATATAAAGGATTTATAGTGAAAAACTTTGTTTTTACGGGTTTACTTGTTAGGATAGTGTGTTTATAATATCATTTATGTAGATATCCACATTCATTTAATATTTTTCTTCTGCACTTTTATTGAAAATGCAACAATAGTTGATATCTCAAAAACCTGATGTGATAGACAAAAACGATGCCAGATTTGGAATCAGCACCCCAAAATTACCTTAAAACCATTGGAATTACCTTATGCCAGATAAAGTGTGTTGACCAGTGATTTTTTTTGCATTCCCCTAATCAGTTCATCCAAAAGCAATGCGAATTCTCCCCAACCAATCAGCGTGGGAGATTTGACACCCACCCTCTCGACCAATCACGGCACAGAGCCACCCAAAGCCCCGGATGTAGGCGTGGCCTAGCACAGGGAAGCCCCGCCCCC
Organism: Lethenteron camtschaticum; assembly: GCA_018977245.1. NCBI lineage: Eukaryota > Metazoa > Chordata > Hyperoartia > Petromyzontiformes > Petromyzontidae > Lethenteron > Lethenteron camtschaticum. The sequence goes on from WFAB01002007.1 coordinate 63,612, forward strand.
CGTGTACTTTGGACCCATGGGGCCCATGAGGGGGAATCGAATCGCTGCTGTATGGATCGATAGCAATCGATTATCACGCTCGAGAGGTCTGCAATTGCCGCAACGTACCGTGTAATCGATTAATCGTCTGGATTAATAATCGCGTATCGATTAGCGATCGGCGATCTGTCGAACGCCGTTAAAGTTAACAAAATCGGGGAGAATCGATTCCGATTTTTGAATCGATACCGATTTCTTGAATCGATACCAGGAATCGGCGATTGGGGGGGGGAGGTTGCGGCTGCAAAGTTTGCGTAAGAAACCCCGAGGCGAGTAATTTCCCCTCCCTTAAGCTGCACGATGGAAAAAAAAGAGCTACAAAATAGAGAAAAATTATAGACGCGTAGGGGAAGAGACTGCGAATCGGATGCAACAATAAAAATGGGTGTGAAAAAAAAGCCCTTTAAATTAAAAATAATTTCGACAATGCGTTAGAGCGCGTCAACTTTCATCATCAACATCGGCCGCGATGGGGCCCAAGTCCACATCGGTGTGTGGGAGAAGGGGGGGGGGGTCATCGTCTTAAAGGGACACCAAATACCGATTTCGGTGACCCGCAGCAACAGGGTTCGTATCTGGGTCAGCGTTGAGAGATGGAATCCTCTCTTAAAGGGACACCTCCTCTTAAAGGGACACCTCCTCTTAAAGGGACACCTCCTCTTAAAGGGACACCTCCTCTTAAAGGAATACCTCCACTGCGTATTTCCTGCCAAAGCGACAGCGATTAGATCTGCGGGCACAAACACGTCTTGGTCCAGTGACGTTTTGGCATCTCTTAAAGGCACACTGCCCGTTTAGCAAAAGTTGCACCCGTTTCGGTGACCCGCCACAACACGGTTGATCTTGGGTCGGTGTTGAGATACGGGAGTCGTCTTAAAGGGACACCTGCTCGAACGTCTCCCGCGAAAGTGAAAACTTAGGTCTGCGGGTAATAACGCTTGGGGGGGGCAGCGATTTCAGACTCCTCTTAAAGGCACACTACTGCCCGTTTCAGGGTTCATCTTGGGTCAATGTTGAGATGAAAGTTCCCTTAAAGGGACCCCCTNCCCCTTAAAGGGACCCCTCCCCCTTAAAGGGACACCTCCCGTCTGTTGCACTCGCATCTCCTGCCCAAGTGAAAGCTAGATTTGAAGCTTTCGTGACTGCAAGGATTCACACTCTTAGGTTTTTTTCGGTAAAGTCACCATATAGGTAAAAAATGAAATTAAAAAAATAATAAACGTCGTGATTTTATTGTTTTATTTTATTAATTTTTATTTAATTTTTTTTTACCTACGTGACTTTACCGAAAGAAGAGTACAAATGAAAGCTGTCGATTTGCGTGCCCATCAACAGCCTCGGCTCCGTGCACGAGGTCACGGCACAGACTCCTTCACATCTACCTCGGCTCCACGTCCTCTTAGACCACATCGCTCCATCTCCCCTCCAGCCCGTGTCAGTCACCCACTCATCCACTCATCCACCACTCGCTCGCTCGCTCACTCACTCACCCATCCACTCGCTCACTCACTCACCCATCCACTCGCCCACCCACTCACCCATCCACCCACTCACCCATCCATTCGCGCACTCACACCCACTCGCTCGCGCACCCACTCACTCACCCANCCACTCACCCATCCACTCCCTCACTCACCCACTCACTCACTCACCCACTCGCTCACTCACTCACTAATCCCACTCGCTCGCTCGCTCGCTCACCCACCCACTCGCTCACCCCCACCCGCTCACCCACCCACCCACCCGCTCACCCACCCACCCGCTCACCACCACCACCACCACCCACCTGCTTGTACTGGATCTTCGGCTTAGGGTCGGGCACGGGCAAAGCGGCAGCCGTCGCCAGCGGCCTCAGCAGCGGCCTCAGCAGCAGCGCTGCCGTGGGGGTCCTCCAGGCGAGACGAGGGACCAGCAGCCCCCCAGTTGATTCATCGTAGCGACAACAACAACAACAAACAACAACAACAGCAGCTGCTACCGTGTGGCTCCCGCTATTTATACCGTGGTCGGAGTGGGCGGGGCGATGGGGTGGGTGGGTGGGGGCTGGAATTGTGGGCGGGTTAACGGCTGACTCGGCGCTGATTGGTGGATTGGTCGGAGTGGGCGGGGCGATGGGTGGGGGCTGGAATTGTGGGCGGGTTAACGGCTGACTCGGCGCTGATTGGTGGACTGGTCGGAGTGGGCGGGGCGATGG